>WNWK01007747.1:62500-90988 GCA_009830355.1 Cherax destructor
GTCGAAGGCCTTCCTGCAGTCC
This sequence comes from Cherax destructor, assembly GCA_009830355.1. Lineage (NCBI taxonomy): Eukaryota > Metazoa > Arthropoda > Malacostraca > Decapoda > Parastacidae > Cherax > Cherax destructor. The sequence continues at coordinate 62,523 of WNWK01007747.1, forward strand.
AGGAAAATGCAATCAACTCACCCTTCTCTCTCCTGCCTTACCTCTGTTACTTTATCATAGAACTCTAGGAGGTTTGTTACACAAACCGGGAATTGAACCCGGTCCCTCCGTGCGTGAAGCAAGAGCTTTACCCACTAGGCCACTGGGTGTGTGTGTGTGTGTGTGTGTGTGTGTGTGTGTGTGTGTGTGTAGTTACTATTTTGTCCTAGGCACATGTCAATTAGACACTAGGCCTGTTGTATATGTGTGTGTGTATGTGTATGTAAGGAAACACTTCGAAATGTTTCTGCCCCACCGGGAATTGAACCCGGCCCCTCCGTGCGTGAAGCAAGAGCTTTACCCACTAGGCCACTGGGTGTGTGTGTGTGTGTGTGTTTATGTGTGTGTGTGTGTGTGTACTCACCTAATTGTGGTTGCAGGGGTCGAGACTCAGCTCCTGGCCCCGCCTCTTCGCTGTCTGCTACTGGGTCTCTGCTCTCCCTGCTCCATGAGCTTTATCATACCTTGTCTTAAAACTATGTATGGTTCCTGCCTCCACTATATCTTTCTCTAGTCCATTCCACTTCCTGACTACTCTGTGGCTGAAGAAATGTTTCCTGACATCCCTTTGACTCATCTGAGTCTTCAGCTTCCAGTTGTGTCCCCTTGTTTCTGTGTTCCCTCTCTGAAACTACCTGTCACTATCTACCTTGTCAATTCCCCGCAGTATTTTGTATGTCGTTATCATGTCTCCTCTGACCCTTCTTTCCTCCAGTGTTGTTAGTCCTATTTCCCTCAATCTTTCTTCATAAGACAGACCCCTGAGTTGTGGAACTAACCTTGTCACAAACCTTTGCACTTTCTCTAGTTTCCTTACGTGCTTGACCAGGTGTGGGTTCCAGACTGGTGCTGCATACTCTAGTATGGGCCTGACGTATACGGTATACAGTGTCTTGAACGATTCCTTGTTAAGGTAACGGAACGCTAATCTAAGGTTTGCCAGACGCCCATATGCTGCCGCAGTTATCTGGTTGATGTGTGCCTCCGGAGACGTGCTTGGCGTTATACTCACTCCAAGGTCTTTCTCCTTTGCCGAGGTTTGTAGCCTTTGTCTGCCTATCTTGTACTCTGTCAGCGGTCTTCTTTGCCCTTCTCCGATCCTCATGACTTTGCATTTGGAGGGATTGAATTCGAGAAGCCAACTGCTAGACCAGATGTCGAGCTTGTCCAGGTCTGTTTGCAGCCCTGCCTGGTCCTCTTCCGATGTGATTCTCCTCATTATTTTCACATCATCCGCGAATAGAGACACTTCTGAGTCTATCCCGTCCGTCATGTCATTTACATATACCAGGAATAACACTGGTCCTAGGACTGACCCCTGCGGTACACCGCTCGTCACAGGCGCCCACTGTGATACCTCACCACGCACCATGACCCGTTGTTGCCTCCCTTTGAGGTATTCCCTGATCCATTCCAGTGCCCTTCCTGTTATACCTGCTTGTTCTTCCAACTTCTTTACTAATCTCATGTGAGGAACTGTGTCGAAGGCCTTCCTGCAGTCCAGGAAAATGCAATCAACCCACCCTTCTCTCTCCTGCCTTACCTCTGTTACTTTATCATAGAACTCTAGGAGGTTTGTTACACAAACCGGGAATTGAACCCGGCCCCTCCGTGCGTGAAGCAAGAGCTTTACCCACTAGGCCACTGGTGTGTGTGTGTGTGTGTGTGTGTGTGTGTGTGTTAGTTAGTTACCATTTTGTCCTAGGCACATGTCAATTAGACACTAGGCCTGTTGTATATGTGTGTGTGTATGTGTATGTAAGGAAACACTTCGAAATGTTTCTGCCCCACCGGGAATTGAACCCGGCCCCTCCGTGCGTGAAGCAAGAGCTTTACCCACTAGGCCACTGTGTGTGTGTGTGTACTCACCTATTTGTACTCACCTATTTGTGGTTGCAGGGGTCGAGTCATAGCTCCTGGCCCCGCCTCTTCACTGATTGCTACTAGGTCCTCTCTCTCCCTGCTCCATGAGCTTTATCAAACCTAGTCTTAAAACTATGTATGGTTCCTGCCTCCACTATGTCGCTTTCTAAGCTATTCCACTTCCTGACAACTCTATGACTGAAGAAATACTTCCTAACATCCCTTTGACTCATAGGAGTCTTCAACTTCCAATTATGACCCCTTGTTTCTGTGTCCCCTCTCTGGAACATCTTGTCTCTGTCCACCTTATCTATTCCTCGCAGTATTTTATATGTCGTTATCATGTCTCCCCTAACCCTCCTGTCCTCTAGTGTCGTCAGGCCGATTTCCCTTAACCTTTCTTCGTAGGACAATCCCCTTAGCTCTGGGACTAGTCTTGTTGCAAACCTTTGCACTTTCTCTAATTTCTTGACGTGCTTGACCAGGTGTGGGTTCCAAACCGGTGCTGCATACTCCAGTATGGGCCTGACGTATATGGTATACAGAGTCTTGAATGATTCCTTAGTGAGGTATTGGAACGCTATTCTTAGGTTTGCCAGCCGCCCGTATGCTGCAGCAGTTATCTGATTGATGTGTGCCTCAGGAGATGTGCTCGGTATTATACTCACCCCAAGATCTTTTTCTTTGAGTGAGGCTTGCAGTCTTTGGCCACCTAGACTATACTCTGTCTGCGGTCTTCTTTGCCCTTCCCCGATATTCATGACTTTACATTTGGCAGGGTTAAATTCAAGGAGCCAGTTACTGGACCAGGCTTGCAGCCTGTCCAGGTCTCTTTGTAGTCCTGCCTGATCCTCGACTGATTTGATTCTTCTCATTAACTTCACATCATCTGCAAACAGGGACACTTCTGAGTCTATCCCTTCCGTTATGTCATTCACATATACCAAAAACAGTACAGGTCCTAGGACTGACCCTTGTGGAACTCCACTCGTCACAGGTGCCCACTCTGACATCTCGTCACGTACCATGACTCGTTGTTGCCTCCCTGTCAGATATTCTCTGATCCATTGCAGTGTTTTTCCTGTTACGTGTGCCTGATCCTTTAGCTTTTGCATTAACCTCTTGTGAGGAACTGTGTCGAACGCCTTCTTGCAGTCCAAAAATGCAGTCTATCCACCCTCTCTCTCGTGTCTTACTTCTGTTACCTTATCATAAAACTCCAGTAGGTTTGTGACACAGGATTTTCCTTCCCTGAAACCGTGCTGGTTGTCGTTTATAAGCTTGTGTCTTTCTAGGTGCTCCACCACTCTCCTCCTGATGATCTTCTCCATGACTTTGCATACTATACACGTCAGTGACACAGGTCTGTAGTTTAATGCCTCGTGTCTGTCTCCTTTCTTAAAAATTGGGACTACATTTGCCATCTTCCACGCCTCAGGTAGTTGCCCAGTTTCAATGGATGTGTTGAAGATTTGTGTTAGTGGCACACACAACATCTCTGCTCCCTCTAAGGACCCACGGAGAAATGTTGTCCGGTCCCACCGCTTTTGAGGTATCGAGTTCACATAGCAGCTTCTTCACCTCCTCCTCGGTTGTGTGTATTTCATCCAGCACTTGTTGGTATACCTCCCTATTCTGAATTCCTGGAGTCCTACCTGTCTCCTGTGTAAATACTTCTTTAAATCTCATGTTGAGCTCCTCACATACCTCTTGGTCGTTTATTGTGAACTCCCCACCTTCCTTTCTCAGCCTGATTACCTGGTCCTTGACTGTTGTTTTCCTCCTGATGTGGCTATACAACAGCTTCGGGTCAGACTTGACTTTTGATGCTATATCATTTTCATATTGTCGCTGAGCCTCCTTCTTACCTGTGCATATTCGTTTCTGGCTCTTCGGCTAATCTCTTTATTTTCCTGGGTCCTTTGTCTTCTGTACTTTTTCCATTCTCTATTACACTTACTTTTTGCCTCCCTACACCTCTGGGTGAACCAAGGACTCGTTCTGGTCTTCCCATTACTTCTGTTTCCCCTTGGGGACAAACCTCTCCTCTGCCTCTTTGCATTTGGTTGTCACATATTCCATCATTTCTTTTACTGGTTTTCCTGCCAATTCTCTCTCCCACTGAACGTCTTGTAGGAAGTTCCTCATGCCTGTGTAGTCCCCCTTTTGTAGTTTCGTTTCTCCCTTCCTATTCCTGCTCCCTCTCCACTTGTAGCTCAACTATATAATCAAAACACAGAACCAAATGATCACTAGCTCCAAGGGGCCTTTCATACGTGATATCCTCGATGTCCGAACTACTCAAGGTGAATACTAGGTCCAGTCTTGCTGGATCATCCCCACCTCTCTCTCTGGTAGTGTCTCTAACATGTTGATGCATGAGGTTTTCCAGTACCACATCCATCATCTTGGCTCTCCATGATTCAGGACCCCCATGGGGCTCTAGGTTTTCCCAATCAATCTCTTTGTGATTGAAATCACCCATAACTAGTAACTTTGCTCTCCCCATGTGGGCTCTTCTGGCTACCTCGGCTAGTGTGTCTACCATTGCTCTGTTGCTCTCGTCGTATTCTTCTCTTGGCCTCCTGCAGTTCTGTGGCGGGTTGTACATTACAGCAATTATCACCTTATGGCCCTCAGACTGAATTGTTCCTACTATGTAGTCCCTTTCACCCATTCCATCCATTCCTTCCACTTCCTCAAATCCCCACCTGTTCTTAATGAGCAGTGCAACTCCTCCTCCCTCTGCTCCTCTATCTTTCCTGAGGATTTGATATCCGGGTGGGAAGATTGCATCTGTTATCATCCTGGTGAGTTTCGTTTCTGTGAGTGCTATTATGTCTGGGGATGTCTCCTTTATTCTTTCATGCCACTCCTCACATTTATTTGTTATACCATCTGCATTTGTATACCAAACCTTTAACTTCTTTTCTAAAACCGTAGTCTGGGGGTATGTTGGGGTTGGGAAAGTGGGAGATCTGATGGGGAACTATGGGTGGTTGGTGTGAAGGTGGAGTTTGTACTGAGGTGGGTGGAATCATTGGGTATGGCATGTGTGTTTTGGGTTAGGTTGTTTGGTTGCATTGGGGTTGTCCAGGTTGGGGAACATCTGAAGGTGGTTGTATTAGAGCTTCCTCCTGAGTCTGGGTTCTCCTGTCCATCTCTCTTTCCTCCTTTTGTCTCTGTACCCTCTCTTTCAGTTTCTGTCTTTCTTCCCGTGTTCTGTCGCGGTCGAGATACACCCTCCGGTACTCTGACATATCCCTTAGTCTTGCTTTCTCCTGCAGGATCCTGTTTCGAGTCAATTCTGCTTTGAAAATTACTTTGACTGGCCGGATTCTTCCTCTTGCAAATCCCCTATTCTCAGAAAATTTGCCAGCTGGGTCATGTCATCTTCTCCTATTGCTTTCATGATGTTTTCAATCGCATTTTTCTCCCTTGTCTTCTTGCTTCGTAAGTTTCCCTTCAGCTTCATGGAGCCCATAAACAAAGACTGATCTCTCTCTTTCATTCTCCCACTGCCTATCCCTGTGTAACCCCTGATTCGATTTAGTTGCCTCCATTGAAGCTTTCCTTTCTTCAATCTCTTCACTGTCTGTTATCCCTTTGCCCAGTGGCCTGTCGCTTTCCTTCTTAACTTTCCCTGTGCACTGCTGTGGTCTGTTAGGGCTTCTACATATAGCTTAGCTCTCCCTTTTACTACACTCCCTCGATTGTTCCTGATGTGATCCTCTCTTTCTCTCGGGCTCCACGATGGTCTGATATAGCCTCTGCATTCAGTTTTACTCCGTTCTCTACAGTCCTCTTCTTTGTGACTGAGGTAGCAGTTTCTGATACCATGTCCACATTGCTTTTTAGTTCTACTGGCTGTTTCAATTTTTTCAGTTCTTCTTCTAATCTCTGTATCTTAGCCTCTGCTGTTGTGACTTGCTTTTCCCACTTCCTGCTTTCTGCAGCTATCCTCTCCTCCCTTATCTTACTTTCTGCAGCTATCCTCTCCTCCATTTTCATGCTAAGCTCCTCTAGCTTCCTTCCCCACTCATGTTCCCTTTTCATGAGCTCTGCTGCCCAATCTTCCTTTGCAGACTCATCCTCCAGTCCCCTAGTTTTCCGTCCTGCTCTCTGGGACCCCATTTTTTATTTTTTATTTTTAAGATGCCACAGAGTGGAAAACTATGTATTTCTGTGTGGTTGTTTTGTGGTGTGATTGCCTGAGTGTTTGTGTGGGGGGTGGAGGGAGGAGAGAAGAAACTGAAGACAGTGGGAAATGGAAGAGAGGTGGGAGGGGAAATAGGGGGATTATGAGGAGAGAGTGAAGGAGGGAGAAGCAGAGGTGGAGAGAGAATGGGAGAGGGAGAGGGGGAGGAGGTGGGTGAGAGAGGGGGAGGAGCTATGTGAGAGAGGGGGAGGAGGTGGATGAGAGAGGGGGAGGAGGTGGGTGAGAGAGGGGGAGGAGGTGGGTGAGAGAGGGGGAGGAGGTGGGTGAGAGAGGGGGTTCAGGGAAGGGAGTGGGGGAGAGGTGGGTGGAGGGAGCAGGGGGAGTGTGTGTGGGCCTGTGTGTGTGTGTTAGTTTTGTGTGTATGTGTATGTGTGTGTGTGTGTGTTAGTTTTGTGTGTGTGTGTGTGTGTGCACGTTAGTTATGTGTGTGTGTTAGTTTTTTTTTTGTGTGTATGTTAGTTTTGTGTGTGTGTATGTATGTGTGTGTGTGTATGTATGTTTGTGTGTGTATGTATGTGTGAATAGTAGTGGTGAAATTGTGTGTTATGGTGTATGGGTGTGTATGTGGAGTTTGCGAGTGACACGTTGTCTGCAGTGCTTCTCTACCTGGCCTGACCTGACACACCTGACCTACCAGTTAATGTGTGTGTGTGTGTGTGTGTGTGTGTGTGTGTGTGTGTGTGTGTGTGGAACTATATGTGTGTGGATTTATTGTGTGAAAAGTAGTGGTGAAATTGTGTTATGGTGTATGAGTGGTATGTGAGGTCTGCGAGTAACACGTAGTCTACAGTGCTCCTCTACCTGGCCTGACCTGACACACCTGATCTACCAGTTAATGTATTCTATGATTCACCTGTCTGCTCGCCCTTTTCTACTAGAAATTACCAATTGCTATTTGTTACTGAGTACTTGATATCCTATTCCTTATCTTACTATGAGAGTTGACCGTTCACAAACAGCTTAGCGGTTAAGTAATTGGATCTTACTCCCGACACCCGAAAACCACGCATAGGTGAATACTTGCGATGCGATGCAGCTTGGCCAGCGTGTAGTATCCTGTAGATTGTCCAACTCAATGTGATGTTCTGGCGTATATCCACTTTCGTTTCTTGTCGATATATAATATAACCTATTCACTGTATTTCTTTCACTTGTCACATATTTATTTCACTTTATTATCTAGGGTGACACACGTGGCAACGTCGCCTGGAGCACACTAGGCCCACTGACCCCGCCACCAAATATTTATTTCTAGTTCACTTATAAAATTATGGCTCTTCCCACACTTATGTGGCTCAGGGCAACTCGTGAATCACTTCAAGGGTTGTTCACTACCCTGACACACTTGATAACCCCTGTAGTACCCTTGTGTAGCCCTCAAAAACACTTATATTCACGGAGCCCTACAAGATGCGACTGACTGGCACGGCGTCCCTATGTGTGTTTATGTGTGTGTGTGTGTACTCACCTAATTGTGGTTGCAGGACGAGTCAAAGCCTGGCCCGCCTTTCACTGGCCGCTATGGGTAAACACTTATTCTGCCCTACGATGACGCTTTGAGCAAGGCTCCTAGTGTGTGTGTGTGTGTGTGTGTGTGTGTGTTGTGTGTGTTGTGTGTGTGTGTGTGTGTGTGTGTGTGTGTAGTGAGATTTAGCAGGAAATCAATCTGAACATAACAAAAAAATATATATTAATATTAAGCATTATTAAATAAATTTAAACTGACCTGTGTTATATAGAGCAGAATTTGGCAAAAAAAAAAGTTAGGTTACGTGAAGTTTCTAGTGTAATTCTGTAAAACTATATTATTATTATTGTATATAAGGGTTAACATGTAAATATTATTTATATTTTTCCATAGTTGGCAAGAGAATCGGAGCTAAAATGTTGTTTCAGAACAATTTTTGTTCAATAGTTTATTTTCACATGACTTTGGTACACTTGATAATGTTATAATTAATATAGCAAACGAAGGTTTAAAAATTGAAAAGCAATTTTGCCCCAATACAGCCAGTAAATCATTCACAGCGAAAGATGCAAACCATTTACAATAATTTGATTTGTTCTCAACGAGAAATTACATCCAGCTATTGTCCCCTTCCCTCTCCCCCTCCCCTCTCCTCCCCCGGCCCCCCTACGACGCAACATCCCCTCCCCATAGAATCACACACCGAACCCCCCACTCCAATCCAGCCTCACCCTCTCCCCCATCACTTGTTATTAATTACACTGGCCATTATGTTGGTAGTCAGTCTGAATCATTGTTTAGTGAGGATATATTCCCATTAAGCCGGCCTAGGTATCCCTTTCACATTCTATCTAAATTACACTAAGTGGTCTTTCTCGTATCTAAATTCTCAACACTTAAATATAGCAGCATCAGCCTCTTATTTCTTAAGTGTTCAAAACAACAGCGTTAGCTTATTATTTCACAAGATTTAAGAATAGCAGCGTAGATCTACGCTGCCTTATTCTACGAATATCTTTACTAGATACTATTTATCTACTAATCACTAATACTACTACTACTATACTACTAATACTACTCCTACTAATACTACTAATACTACTATACTATACTATACTACTATACTACTAATACTACTAATACTAATGCTACTCTTACTAATACTCACTAATACTAATACTTACTAATACTACAATACTAACTACTACTAATACTACTAATACTACTCTATACTCAATACTAATCTACTACTACTACTACTAATACTACTATACTACTATACTAATACTACATACTAAACTACTTACTAATACTACTCTACTCAATACTAACTACTACTCTACTCACTATACTACTCTACTAATACTATACTACTACTAATGCTACTCTATCTACTATCCTACTAATCTACTACTAACTACTACTACTATACTACTACTACTACTACTCTAATCTACTACTCTACTACTACTCTATTAACTACTACTAATCTACTACTCTACTCAATACTACTACATACTAACTATACTACTACTCAATCTACTAACTATCTCTCTATACTATCTATCTACTACTACTACTATACTAACTACTAATGCTACTCACTAACTACTACTACTATATCTACTATACTAATCTACTACTACTAATACTACTACTACTAACTACTATCTAATACTACTACTACTACTAATACTAATACTACTACTAATCTACTAATAGCTAATACTACTACTACTATATACTACTACTACTACTACTACTAATACTAATACTAACTACTCAATACTAATACTACTACTCTAATACTACTACAAACTAACTACTACTATTAATACTAATACTACTACTACTAATACTACTACAACTACTGCTAATACTAATACTACTACTAATACTAATACTACTACTATTAATACTACTACTACTACTACTAATACTACTACAACTACTGCTAATACTAATACTACTAATAATACTAAAACTACTACTATTAATACTAATACTACTTATAATAATAATAACTTTGATGATGCTATTGGTAGTTGTGGTAGTTAGGAGTGTAGTGATTGTATTGGTAGTAATGGTAGTTGTAGTTACTGTAGTAGTGGTGATAGCAAAGATTTTTGTGGTGATGGCAGTAATGGTGACAAGAACCAGACATCACCTTCGTAATGCTGCCAGATATTCTCACTGTAACATGACCTATACACACATGATGAACTACATGCATGTACATGAAGTCTTGACTAACCTACATACTCACAATGGTAAAGAATTGACAAACGTACATAGACAAACATATTAAAGAGTTGACAAACGTACATAGACACACACATTAAAGAGTTGACAAACGATCATACATGCACACGAAGAATTAAGTCACAATACCGTGGCTGGAACATTATACAAATAATCCGCACGTAAGACACTAATTTATGCCTTGGCTTGCCTTGGTCCTTTATATAGTTACACAGTAGTGTGACTATATAATGGTCACCACTATTATCACCATAAGCAACTACTGGGAGAATGGTGGGTTAATGAGAGTATAAGTAGTGCAGGAGTTGAAGAGGGGGGGGGGTAAAAATACTGTGTTAGAATGAGGGGCAGAAGTTAGTGGCTATATGAGGGTGGGTGAGGGAGGAAAGAGGAGTAATTGGTATTATGATGAGGTAAAAGGTGTGATAAAAGAGTAAAAAGGTCGGTTATGAGAGAATTTTACAAAGCAGAAGTGATATAAGAATTGTGGAGTATACTTGGCAATAATAAAAAAATCGATCATATTCCGCTATGTCATAGCGGAATATGATCGAATTTTTTTATTATTGCCACGTTAATTTTGTTCATGCTATTACAATATCAATGCTTGTGGGATTTTTCTAATGCTATAATATTCATCCTTCTGGTTGTGGGCACTGTTGTGCCTGGGGGCACTGTTGTGCCTGGGGGCACTGTTGTGCCTGGGGGCACTGTTGTGCCTGGGGGCACTGTTGTGCCTGGGGGCACTGTTGTTCCTGGGGGCACTGTTGTTCCTGGGGGCACTGTTGTGCCTGGGGGCACTGTTGTACCTGGGGGCACTGTTGTGCCTGGGGGCACTGTTGTTCCTGGGGGCACTGTTGTGCCTGGGGGCACTGTTGTGCCTGGGGGCACTGTTGTACCTGGGGGAACTGTTGTTCCTGGGGGCACTGTTGTGCCTGGGGGCATTGTTGTGCCTGGGGGCACTTCCTGTACTCTCCTCTCTCCCTCCAGTGAAGATGGTCCTCTGGGAACGTACTTTCCTGGACATCCTCCTTTTTTCTGCAACTTTGCAAGCTCCTGATGATGTGTTGATTGCAACACGAAAGACCTAGAGCAATCATTCTACTCCCCCCGTGGTGTATATATATATATATATATATATATATATATATATATATATATATATATATATATATATATATATATATATAATATATATTATTAAATATATATCATTATAACCACGAACGAGTGGTATTAATCAATAACTACACTGCACTAGCCAGGGCTCGAACCCATGATGCTTTGGCCTGCATCATGGCGAGCGAAATGTCTTTGGGTAGCGAGTACAACATTCAGTCCTACTGGATGCGCTACTCTTAAGGATTGTGTGGTTCAATTAGCAAGAACTCATTTAAAATTAAGTAGTTGTAGTTGAAGTATTAGCAATAAAGGTCGAGAATCAAAACCTGGTCATCGTGGTTGTCTACAAGCCCCCGGATGCAACGTCCCAACAATTCCAGGAACAGCTTCTGAAAATTGACCACTGTCTGGAAAATCTTCCAGCTCCTGCCCCCAACATCTTGCTACTGGGGGATTTCAACCTCAGGCACCTAAAATGGAGGAACATTGCCAACAATGTGGTAGCAGAGATAACACCAGGAGGCAGCTCAGATGAAAATTCACACATGCATGAACTTTTAAATCTCTGCACCAAGTTCACCTTAAACCAGCAAATAGTAGAGACCACAAGATTAGAGAATACGCTGGACCTCATCTTCACCAACAATGATGATCTGATACGAAATGTCATCATATCAAAAACAATATACTCAGATCACAACATAATAGAGGTCCAGACATGCATGCGGGGAGCCCCAGATCAACAAAATGTGATCAGCCGTGAGAGAGCTTTCTCCAAATTCAACTTCAATAACAAAAACATAAGGTGGGACCAAGTAAACCAAGTCCTAAATGATATAAACTGGGAAGATTGCCTAAGCATCACGGATCCCAACCTATGTCTAGAACAAATTAACTCTGTGGTACTTGAGGTTTGCTCAAAGCAAATTCCCTTAAGGAAAAGGAGGAGAAGATGCAAACTAGAAAAAGAGAGGCGCTCCCTATACAGGCGAAGACACAGAATAACGGAGCGGCTACAGGAGGCCAATATCTCTGAAATACGTAGGGAGACACTAGTCAGAGAAATAGAAAACATCGAATTAAAACTAAAGGAATCTTATAGGAATCAAGAGACATGGGAAGAACTAAGAGCCATAAATGAAATTGAAAGAAACCCTAAGTATTTCTTTTCCTATGCAAAATCAAATTCGAGAACAACAACCAGTATTGGGCCCCTACTTAAACCGGATGGGTCCTACACAGATGACAGCAAGGAAATGAGTGAGTTACTTAAATCCCAGTATGACTCAGTCTTTAGCGAGCCACTAACCAGACCGAAAATCGAAAACCTAAATGATTTTTTTATGAGAGTGCCACAGAACTTGACAGACGCATGCCTTTCTGACATCATCACGACGCCAAATGACTTCGAAAAGGCAATAAATGACATGCCCATGCACTCCGCTCCAGGCCCAGACTCATGGAACTCCGTGTTCATCAAGAACTGCAAGAAGCCCCTATCACATGCTTTTAACATCCTATGGAGAGGGAGCATGGACACTGGGACCGTCCCGCAGCTACTAAAAACAACATACATAGCCCCGCTCCACAAAGGGGGCAGTAAAGCAATAGCAAAGAACTACAGACCAATTGCACTAACGTCCCATATCATAAAAATCTTTGAAAGGGTTCTAAGAAGCAAGATCGCCACCCATCTTGATACCCATCAATTGCACAACCCAGGACAGCATGGGTTTAGAGCAGGCCGCTCCTGTCTGTCCCAACTACTGGACCACTACGACAAGGTCCTGGATGATCTAGAAGATAAACAGAATGCAGATGTTATATACACAGATTTTGCAAAAGCCTTTGACAAGTGTGACCATGGTGTAATAGCACACAAAATGCGTGATAAAGGAATAACAGGAAAAGTCGGTAGATGGATCTATAATTTCCTAACACGTAGAACACAAAGAGTAGTAGTCAACAGAGTAAAGTCTGAGGCAGCTACTGTGAAAAGCTCTATTCCACAAGGCACAGTACTTGCTCTCATCCTATTCCTCATCCTCATATCAGACATTGACAGGGATATAAGCCACAGTGCTGTGTCTTCCTTTGCAGATGACACCCGAATCTGTATGACAGTTTCCACCGTTGAAGACACTGCAAGACTCCAAGCAGACATAAATCAAATCTTTAAATGGGCTGCAGAAAACAATATGAAGTTCAATGATGAGAAATTTCAATTACTCAGATACGGAAAACGTGAAGAAATTAAAATCTCATCGGAGTACAAAACTAATTCCAACCACACAATAGAGCGAAAAACTAATGTCAAAGACCTGGGAGTGATCATGTCAGAGGACCTCACCTTCTCCTCATACCATTTGTTTCCCCCTCTGCATCTTTGGGCTCGATTTAAGTATACCTGGAGAGGGTTTCGGGGGTCAACGCCCCCTCGGCCCGGTCTGTGACCAAGCCTCATGGTGGATCAGGGCCTGATCAACCAGGCTGTTACTGTTGGCCACACACAACGCGACATACAAACCACAACACAGCTGGTCAGATACTGACTTTAGATGCCTGTCCAGTGCCTTCTTGAAGAAAGCCAGGTGTCTATTGGTAATTCCTCTTATGTATGCTGGGAGGCAGTTGAACAGTCTTGGGCCCCTGACAGTTTTTGTGTTGTCTCTTATCGTGCTAGTGGTACGCCTGCTTTTCATTGGGGGTAAGTTGCATCTTGCTTTCATAGGGAGTGATTTTCGTGTGCAAGTTTGGTACTAATCCCTCTAGGATTTTTCAAGTGTATATTATCATGTATCTCTCCTGCCTGCGTTCTAGGGAGTACAGGTTGAGGAACTTCAAGCCTTTCCAGTACTGAGGTGTTTTTTCGCAGTTATGTGTGCCATGAAAGTTCTCTGTACACATCGTTCCAGGCTGAGGAACTGATTACCCTAGATTGTCCCTAGATTGTCCCTAGAGTGGTTTCTTTTTCTATTTTAAATAATTTAAAGGCCCTTAGACTAGGCAGGTCGTTTACTCCTAGGAGCCAGAACTTTTATTTAAGTTACGCAGTCAAAAGCGTAACAGTGCATGTTACTGTCACACTGCAACTTTATAGTAAGTGTTACTGCCAGACTGGACCTTGATAGTGAGTGTTATGCCAGACTGCACCTTGATAGTGTTATGCCAGACTGGACCTAGGACTAGTCTTGTTGCAATCCTTTGCACTTTATCTAACTTCTTGTAGGTTTCCTAAAAGGTACATATTTAATACAGACCTTGAACGCTTCTATATCACTGATCAACAAATTTTGAAAAGTTGTATGCTTCTTAAATGAGATTAGTTAATTCGTATGTATTTTCATGTCTTGAATCCAAATATCACCTTGAAAAATGCTTATTGGCTATAGGTTTAAATATACGAAACATTCTCTCATATCTAAGCCCAAATTTACCTCTCACAGCTTATTTGAGGTCACCTCATGGCGTACTTCACCTCATGACGTACTTCACCTCATGGCGTACTTCACCTCATGACGTACTTCACCTCATGGCGTACTTCACCTCATGGCGTACTTCACCTCATGACGTACTTCCACGTCATATGACGTACTTCACCATGACGATTCACTCTGCGTACTTCACCTCATGCGTAACTCATGTACTTCACCTATGGCGTACTTCTACTATGCGTACTTCACCTCATGACGTACTTCACTCATGGCGTACTTCACCTCATGACGTACTTCACCTCATGACGTACTTCACCTCATGGCGTACTTCACGTCATGGCGTACTTCACCTCATGACGTACTTCACCTCATGGCGTACTTCACCTCATGACGTACTTCACGTCATGGCGTACTTCACGTCATGGCGTACTTCACCTCATGCGTACTTCACCTCATGACGTACTTCACGTCATGGCGTACTTCACGTCATGACGTACTTCACCTCATGACGTACTTCACGTCATGGCGTACTTCACCTCATGACGTACTTCACGTCATGACGTACTTCACCTCATGGCGTACTTCACCTCATGGCGTACTTCACCTCATGGCGTACTTCACGTCATGGCGTACTTCACTCATGACGTACTTCACGTCATGACGTACTTCACGTCATGGCGTACTTCACCTCATGACGTACTTCACGTCATGACGTACTCACTCATCACCTTCACCAGACTGCACTACCTCATAGACTACTTCACACATCACACTTCACACTTGTCACTATGGCACTTTACCATCACTTGTCACTATCACTTCTACCACTTGTCACTCATGACTACTTTCACACTTGTCATGTCACTTTAACCCCACACTTGTCACTATCACTTTACCACACTTGTCACTATCACTTTACCACACTTGTCACTATCACTTTACCACACTTGTCACTATCACTTTACCACACTTGTCACTATCACTTTACCACACTTGTCACTATCACTTTACCACACTTGTCACTATCACTTTACCACACTTGTCACTATCACTTTACCACACTTGTCACTATCACTTTACCACACTTGTCACTATCACTTTACCACACTTGTCACTATCACTTTACCACACTTGTCACTATCACTTTACCACACTTGTCACTATCACTTTACCACACTTGTCACTATCACTTTACCACACTTGTCACTATCACTTTACCACACTTGTCACTATCACTTTACCACACTTGTCACTATCACTTTACCACACTTGTCACTATCACTTTACCACACTTGTCACTATCACTTTACCACACTTGTCACTATCACTTTACCACACTTGTCACTATCACTTTACCACACTTGTCACTATCACTTTACCACACTTGTCACTATCACTTTACCACACTTGTCACTATCACTTTACCACACTTGTCACTATCACTTTACCACACTTGTCACTATCACTTTACCACACTTGTCACTATCACTTTACCACACTTGTCACTATCACTTTACCACACTTGTCACTATCACTTTACCACACTTGTCACTATCACTTTACCACACTTGTCACTATCACTTTACCACACTTGTCACTATCACTTTACCACACTTGTCACTATCACTTTACCACACTTGTCACTGTCACTTTAACACACTTGTCACTATCACTTTACCACATCTTCACTATCACTTTACCACACATGTCACTATTACTAAAGAATACACCTGCCATTATCACATTACAACTGTCACCATCACTACGCCAGTCACTATCATTATGCTACTCTTGGCACTTCGTTATGCACATGGACGGACCAGCTATATTCCAAGGTACCTATAATTTTTATTAAGGTTATATTAAAGGTATAATTATGGCATCACATATTACACAATCTTAAATTAAATCTATCATGATGTATTACCAAAAAATCTTTGTGTGCGGACTGGCATTAATTAATATAGTTATAGTTTTGATGGGATTATCATTAAGTTTTGACAAGTGGCTGAGAGGTGTGGAATAAAAGAGAGGGCACCTCCTGCAGGAGGTGGAGGAAGCCTCTCATGAGTGCTATACCTGGGATGAAGCACTCTGCCAAAACCTCGTGATTGGGCTAGTTTTCAAGTGCTTTGGCGACTAGAAACTGGCTTCCCTTAAAGCCCAGGTTAACCATGTCTGGGCTTCGACAACCTTGCCTATAATAGGCAAAATTTTGAAAGGCCTCAAAGCCTGGTGTGATGTGAAACAGCTCCAGGTCTACCTGTAGAAGCTGAAGTAATGTCAGCGATTTTCTCCATTCTCCTAAGTTTTGTTACTCCTGCTGCCAGCTATCCTGCCAGTGCTCTGGGAATCAACGTTGGTATAGTTTCTAATGACCAGGTTGCTAACGAGCCTCACACGTCCCACCATCGGTAATATAGTTTCTACTAGGAACCACCTTCTTAGCGAACCAGTAGTGGCTGGTACCACTGTGACAACTGACCATCCCGTGCTTCCTACCAAGCCAGTGGTGGCTGGTACCACTGTGACAACTGACCATCCCGTGCTTCCTAGCAAGCCAGTGGTGGCTGGTACCACTGTGACAACTGACCATCCCGTGCTTCCTAGCAAGCCAGTGGTGGCTTGTACCACTGTGACAACTGACCATCCTGTGCATGCTAGCAAGCCAGTGGTGGCTGGTACCACTGTGACAACTGGTCATTCCATGCTTGCTAGCCATGGTGGCTGGTACAACTGTGACAACAGCCATCGTGCTGCCAAGCAGTGGTGGCTGGTACCCCTGCGACAACTATTCCGCCTGTGGTTGTTATTAAGCCAGAGGTAGCCGGAGCCACTGATGTTACCAGTGATACCTACGATAATTCAGGAAGTGGAGAAACGAATAAGTTGGCTGTATTTATTTCGAACATTCCTTATCAGTGCCACTATCACGTATTGAAAGAAATGTTTACAAAATGTGGTGCATTAGACAAATTCACAATGCCCCGAGGAGAGAAGGGTCACCGGGGGTACGCATTTGCCCAGTATGTAAACTACATTTCCTGTGCTGAAGCCTTAAAGCTTAATGGGCATGAAGTCTCAGGCCCTAAAGGTGAGAATCCCCGTCGCCTGAATGTGGTTCGCTCACGGAAGACCTCAATGGTTCATTCACAGATGACCCCTGTGGATCACTCACACAACACCCCTGTGGATCACTCACGGAACACCCGTGTGGATCACTCACAGAACACACCTGTGGATCACTCACGGAACACCCGTGTGGATCACTCACAGAACACCCGTGTGGATCACTCACGGAACACCCGTGTGGTTCACTCACTGAACACCCGTGTGGATCACTCACGGAACACCCCTGTGGTTCACTCACGGAACACCCCTGTGGATCACTCACGGAACACCCCTGTGGTTCACTCACAGAACACCCCTATGGTTCACTCACAGAAAACCCATGTGGTTCACTCACAGAACTCCCCCTTGGTTCCCTCACAGCCAGTGGTGGCTGGTACCACTGTGACAACTGGTCATTCCATGCTTGCTAGCAAGCCGATGGTGGCTGGTACAACTGTGACAACTAGCCATTCCGTGCTAGCTAGCAAGCCAGTGGTGGCTGGTACCCCTGCGACAACTATTCCGCCTGTGGTTGTTATTAAGCCAGAGGTAGCCGGAGCCACTGATGTTACCAGTGATACCTACGATAATTCAGGAAGTGGAGAAACGAATAAGTTGGCTGTATTTATTTCGAACATTCCTTATCAGTGCCACTATCACGTATTGAAAGAAATGTTTACAAAATGTGGTGCATTAGACAAATTCACAATGCCCCGAGGAGAGAAGGGTCACCGGGGGTACGCATTTGCCCAGTATGTAAACTACATTTCCTGTGCTGAAGCCTTAAAGCTTAATGGGCATGAAGTCTCAGGCCCTAAAGGTGAGAATCCCCGTCGCCTGAATGTGGTTCGCTCACGGAAGACCTCAATGGTTCATTCACAGATGACCCCTGTGGATCACTCACACAACACCCCTGTGGATCACTCACGGAACACCCGTGTGGTTCACTCACTGAACACCCGTGTGGATCACTCACAGAACACACCTGTGGATCACTCACGGAACACCCGTGTGGTTCACTCACTGAACACCCGTGTGGATCACTCACAGAACACCCGTGTGGATCACTCACGGAACACTCGTGTGGATCACTCACGGAACACCCCTGTGGTTCACTCACGGAACACCCCTGTGGTTCACTCACGGAACACCCCTGTGGTTCACTCACGGAACACCCCTGTGGTTCACTCACAGAACACCCGTGTGGATCACTCACGGAACACCCCTGTGGTTCACTCACAAGGAACATTCAATACCAGGGTGTTCTATAATGGAAATAGGCTAACTGCTAGCACACCTGTGGAGGACAATGGCCAAAGAGGAAAGGAATCAGAACAAGAAGCACGAAGAAGAGAAAGAGGAGAAGATGGACCAGGAAGAGAACGAGTACAAGGAGAAGGAAGAAGGCGAAGACAAGGAGAAGCAGGAGGAAGAGGAGAAGGACAACGAGGAGCAAGAAGAGAACGAGGAACAGGTTGAACAGGAAGATGAGGGGACTGAAGAATATTTTTTGTTTTATTCATTATTATGACTTTTTTGCTTACATTGATATTTAATTATAGTTATTAAGTGAGTCTGGCACAGTTTCTATCAGCTGCTGCACTCACATTTTTATGTCTTGTGTGTGTGTGTGTGTGTGTGTGTGTGTGTGTGTGTGTGTGTGTGTGTGTGTGTGTGTGTGTGTGTGTGTGTGTGTGTGTGTGTACTCACATAATTGTGGTTGCAGGAGTCGGGTCACAGCTTCTGGCCCTGCCTCTTCACTGGTCGCTACTAGGTCCACTCTCTCCCTGCTCCTAAAGCTATATCATACTTCTTCTTAAAACTATGTACGGCTCTTGCCTCCACTACACCACTTTCCAGACTATTCCCCTTTCTGACAACTCTATGACTGAAGAAATACTTTCTTACATCTCTTTGACTCATCTAAGTCATCATATTTCTATTATGACCCATTGTTTCTGTGTCCCATCTTAAAAACATCCTGTCTTTATCCACCTTGTCAGTTCCTCGCAGTAATTTATATGCTGTTATCATGTCTCCCCTAACTCTCATGTCCTCCAGCGTTGTCAGGCCGATTTCTCTTAACCTTTCTTTGTAGGACATTTCCCTTAGCTCCAGGACTAGTCTTGTTGCAATCCTTTGCACTTTATCTAACTTCTTGTAGGTTTCCTAAAAGGTACATATTTAATACAGACCTTACCCTATATCACTCACTCATTTACCCCTACCTCACCTATGGAATCTGCGCATGGGGCTCTACATCAATAACTCATCTCAGACCACTAATAACACAGCAAAAGGTACCAGTTAGAATGATAACAAATTCTCACTCCAGACAACATACTACACCAATATTCAAAAACCTAAACTTACTCACCATACAAGACATCCATACTTTTTACTGTGCCTATTACATACATAGAACACTCTATGCAAATATTAACCCACCACTCAAACTTCTCCTTACTAATTTTAACAGGACACATGACCATAACACTAGACACAGATCACTCCTCGATGTTCCCAGTGTCCATCTAACACTATGTAAAAACTCAATGCATATAAAAGGCACGAAAATTTGGAATTCATTACCTGTCATTGCCAAAAAAAACCTGCCTGTACCCCAATTCAAAACGATGCTAAAAAACCACCTTCTCACTCAAAGCTAATTGCTCAATATCAAACATTCCCAACAAAGTAGAATAATCACTTAATGTAAAAACCTGACTAATCACTTAAATGTAAAAACCTGTTATGAATAATACATACTAAGCTAACTATTTCCATAACATTTACATTATAATGACCACGTAAACTGTAACTGCAATGCAACTAATTGTTTTATATTGTTATCTCACTCAAGTAGTTGCATTGCTACAATTAATTGATATGTTTTAAATTATCTCATTCAATTAGTTGCATTACTACAACTAATTGATATGTTCAACTTATAATCAAACTTTATAATTTAGATACGCAATTATACTTATTTTATAAATTATCAACCATAACTTTTTACCATGTAGTCTATAATTAAGTAGACCTAAGAATGCCCACAATGCACAGCATATTAGTGGCTTTTGGCATGTACATCTCATTATTATTATTATTATTATTATTATTATTATTATTATTATTATTATTATTATTATTATTATTATTATTATTATTATTATTATTACTACATGCACGTGTGAAAGCATTGAAAAACGTATAAACATACACATAGAAAATCATTGAAAAACGTACTCACACACACACATGGGTAAGCATTGAAAAACGTTCACACACTCACATGAGATTGCACTGAGAACATACACACACACACACATGGGTAAGCATTGAAAAACGTTCACACACTCACATGAGATTGCACTGAGAACATACACACACACACATGGGTAAGCATTGAAAAACGTTCACACACTCACATGAGATTGCACTGAGAACATACACACACACACATGGGTAAGCATTGAAAAACGTTCACACACTCACATGAGATTGCGCTGAGAACATACACACACACACATGGGTAAGCATTGAAAAACGTTCACACACTCACATGAGATTGGACTGAGAACATACACACACATACATGGGAAAGGTACATATGTCTAGTATTAAAATCTCCAACACAGGAGTAATATTCACATCTTAATTACTGGACATAAGAATGTTGATACTGTGTATTTCTAAAGTGTAAATTATGACTAACACGTAGCAATATGTATTGTATCCCCTCAAGAGATACAATACATATTGCCCCCCTTGACGCTGCTGAGGGGCTCTTGATCTAGGGAATTGGATCTGTGCTTCAGTTCCCTGAATCGTGCCTAAATACCTTTCCCCCCACACACAGGCGCTGAATAATCCCTACAGTTTTAGCGCTCCCCTCTTATAATAATACGTATTGTATATGACATCTTTGTACCAACAATGAATTAATAAAACCTTGTGTACCATCTTATGTAATAAAAAATAACTATTGATAAAACAAAAATATGAAGGTGGTGGGCAAATATTTTTCATTGGACTCTTTTCATTAGCCTCTCCCAGGCTGTTGTTCTTTTTATCAGCCTCTCCCAGGCTGTGGGTCTTTTTATCAGCCTCTCCCAGGCTGTTGTTCTTTTTATCAGCCTCTCCCAGGCTGTGGGTCTTTTTTATCAGCCTCTCCCAGGCTGTTGTTCTTTTTATCAGCCTCTCCCAGGCTGTTGTTCTTTTTATCAGCCTCTCCCAGGCTGTGGGTCTTTTTATCAGCCTCTCCCAGGCTGTGGGTCTTTTTATCTGCCTCCCCCAGGCTGTGGGTCTTTTATCAGCCCTCCCAGGCTGTGGGTCTTTATCAGCCTCCCAGGCTGTGGGTCTTTTATCAGCCTCTCCCAGGCTGTGGGTCTTTTTATCAGCCTCTCCCAGGCTGTGGGTCTTTTTATCAGCCTCTCCCAGGCTGTTGTTCTTTTTATCAGCCTCTCCCAGGCTGTGGGTCTTTTTATCAGCCTCTCCCAGGCTGTTGTTCTTTTTATCAGCCTCCCAGGCTGTGGGTTCTTTTATCAGCCTCTCCCAGGCTGTGGTCTTTTATCAGCCTCTCCCAGGCTGTGGGTCTTTTTATCTGCCTCCCCCAGGCTGTTGTTCTTTTTATCAGCCTCTCCCAGGCTGTTGTTCTTTTTATCAGCCTCTCCCAGGCTGTGGGTCTTTTTATCAGCCTCTCCCAGGCTGTTGTTCTTTTTATCAGCCTCTCCCAGGCTGTGGGTCTTTTTATCAGCCTCTCCCAGGCTGTGGGTCTTTTTATCAGCCTCTCCCAGGCTGTGGGTCTTTTTATCAGCCTCTCCCAGGCTGTGGGTCTTTTTATCAGCCTCTCCCAGGCTGTGGGTCTTTTATCAGCCCTCCCAGGCTGTGGGTTTTATCAGCCTCTCCCAGGCTGTGGGTCTTTTATCAGCCTCTCCCAGGCTGTTGTTCTTTTATCAGCCTTTCCAGGCTGTGGGTCTTTATCAGCCTCCCCAGGCTGTGGGTCTTTTATCAGCCTCTCCCAGGCTGTGGGTCTTTTATCAGCCTCTCCCAGGCTGTGGGTCTTTTATCAGCCTCTCCCAGGCTGTGGGTCTTATCAGCCTCCCAGGCTGTGGTCTTATCAGCCTCCCAGGCTGTGGTCTTTTATCAGCCTCCCAGGCTGTGGGTCTTTATCAGCCTCTCCAGGCTGTGGGTCTTATCAGCCTCCCAGGCTGTGGTCTTTTATCAGCCCTCCCAGGCTGTGGGTCTTTTATCAGCCCCAGCTGTGGTCTTTATCAACCTCTCCCAGGCTGTGGGTCTCACAATTTGCACAAAAGGTAAATATCTTATTTTCAGAAATAATGAAAGAAGAGAGGGGAGAAAAGAAATAAAAGGTGCACAGGAATTTCAGATTAGAAGTATGACTAAGAACAAGAGAGGAGGTATATAATTATATAAGTAAATAATTAAAAAATAAATAATATATAGTAGAAAATCTGAGTCAGATAAAACTGATGGTATTGCTGACTTATAACATCATTAAGTAACTCACACAACCCATGGAAAGAAGTGGTCGTCACCGTCCTCTGGGAAGACGTGGTCGTCATTGTCGTCTGGGAAGAGGTGGTCTTAGGCGTCCTCTGGGAAGACGTGGTCGTCACCGTCCTCTAGGAAGAGGAGGTCTTAGGCGTCCTCTGGGAAGAGGTGCTAGCCAGTATCCTCTGGGAACATTGGTCGTAGGTGTCCTCTGCGAATAGATGGTCGTCAGCGTCCTCTGGGAAGAGGTGGTCGCTAGCGTCCTCTGAGAAGAGGTGGTCGCTAGCGTTCACTGGGAAGACGTGGTCATAATAATCCTCTGGCAACGTGTGGTAATATTCAAATTATTTCCCTATAGTTTGTTTACGTGTGTGTGTGTGTGTGTGTGTGTGTGTAGTGTGTGTGTATGTGTGTGTGTATGTGTGTGTGAGTGTGAGTGTGTCTGTGTGTGTGTGTATGAGTGTGTGGGTAGTACATGTCCTTTGGGAGCATGTGAGGGTTATCTGGGAAGAGGTGGTCGTCAGCTTCCTCTGCGAAGACGTGGTCGTCACCGTCCTCTGGGAAGAGGTGGTCGTCACCGTCCTCTGGGAAGAGGTGATCGTCACCGTCCTCTGCGAAGAGGTGGTCGTCACCGTCCTCTGGGAAGAAGTGGTCGTCACCGTCCTCTGGGAAGAGGTGGTCGTCACTGTCCTCTGGGAAGAGGTGATCGTCACTGTCCTCTGGGAAGAGGTGATCGTCACCGTCCTCTGGGAAGAAGTGGTCGTCACCGTCCTCTGGGAAGAGGTGGTCGTCACTGTCCTCTGGGAAGAGGTGATCGTCACCGTCCTCTGGGAAGAGGTGGTCGTCACCGTCCTCTGGGAAGAAGTGGTCGTCACCGTCCTCTGGGAAGAGGTGGTCGTCACTGTCCTCTGGGAAGAGGTGATCGTCACCGTCCTCTGGGAAGAGGTGGTCGTCACAGTCCTCTGGGAAGAGGTGATCGTCACCGTCCTCTGGGAAGAGGTGGTCGTCACTGTCCTCTGGGAAGAGGTGATCGTCACCGTCCTCTGGGAAGAGGTCACAGTCCTCTGGGAAGAGGTGGTCGTCACCGTCCTCTGGGAAGAGATGGTCGTCACCGTCCTCTGGGAAGGGGTCGTCACCGTCCTCTGGGAAGAGGTGGTCGTCACCGTCCTCTGGGAAGAGATGGTCGTCACCGTCCTCTGGTGTGGAGTGAGCCTCAAGTGTGGAGTGAGCCTCAAGTGTGGAGTTGGCCTCAAGTGTGGAGTTGGCCTCAGGTGTGGAGTCGGCCTCAGGTGAGGAGTTGGCCTCTGGGTTCAGCATATGGAGGCTTCTGTCCTTTAAGGTGGGAGTTATAGAATTTCCAGTTATAGAATGTATTATGAGTTACAAACTCTCCACCACTTGCATCGGTTTTGGTCTCTTGGATCTGGAAGTTTCCAACATTGATATTATTTACCTTTGTAGGTCGATGCGCCAAGCAATTTTCTTTTCTTGGAAGAAAATGCTTAATAGATCTTACATCATATAACCTAAGGAGTATACGTCCCCTTCAGGGGTGCATGAACCACCGAAAAACACTTCAGGAGCATAATGTGGATAATCCTCGTAGTCATCGGCAGTATGAACCCAGTTGAAGTGGTCTCCTTCCTTTTTACCGAGTCCTAAATCAATGATGTTTACCTACAAGACATCCTCTTCGATTTCATTAACGAGGATATTATCCTCTTTCAAATCATTGTGGATAAATCCACAAGAATGGATCTCATCCAGATCTCTGGCGACCTCCACAAATATATGTAAAAGTGTGGGCAGAGTCAAGTTGTGTTTTGTTTTGAAAAACTTTTACAACGATGTTCCACCTATGTAAAGA
Source organism: Cherax destructor (assembly GCA_009830355.1). Classification (NCBI taxonomy): domain Eukaryota; kingdom Metazoa; phylum Arthropoda; class Malacostraca; order Decapoda; family Parastacidae; genus Cherax; species Cherax destructor. The sequence goes on from WNWK01007747.1 coordinate 87,425, forward strand.
TTTTAGATTTTGCCACCGAAGTGGCTAGTTTATTGTGCACCCCATATCCATCCTGTGGACGGTAGCGCAAGAGCATATGGATACACAAAAGGCCTAGGCACTAGGCCCCAAAGGGGTTAACAATTGTACATTTGGGTTTATATCTACATTTCAATTATCTGTTACAAGCAGGTATCTTATTTCATGAATAAGATATCTTGACATGTCACATAGGTTATTATATTGTCTATCTCTATATTCCTCAATAAGTGCACAATTAAGCACATAGTGTTCAAGACAGTGACCATATGCCTGATCACATAATTTGCATTTAGTTTGATCATCATCTGTGTCTCCCAAACTGTCAGAAGTACCTGTAGCCAAGCCTAAGCCTGGCCACTACAACATCAGTCAGTCTGTTCACATTGCAAGTTGCTCCACAAACATGCCCATCTGTACTCGCATTATCATGAGCACAGATAGGCAAGTTCATGGAAATTAATTTGGATTTATATCTACAGTTCACTTATCTGTTACAAGCAAATTTAGGAAATTTGCTTAGAATAAGTGGTATCCTACCTTCACTAATAAGATATCTTGACATGTCACATAGGTTATTATACTGTCTATCTCTATATTCCTCAATAAGTGGACAATTCAGCACATAGTGTTCAAGACAGTGACCATATGCCTGATCACATAATTTGCATTTAGTTTGATCATCATCTGTGTATCTCCCAAACTGCCAGAAGTACTTGTAGCCAAGCCGAAGCCTGGCCACTACAACATCAGTCAGTCTGTTCACATTGCAAGTTGCTCCATAAACATACTTATCTACATTCATGTTATCATAGTGGGTTATAGATCTACTCAGGCTTCTAACTGCATTCCTATAGCTATCATTTTCATTATTTATTTCTCTCCTAATATTATTCCTAATGCTAGACACAGATATACCAAAGGTTTTATTCTACATTCTCCTTATGGGTGCTCTTCTTGGCTAACACATCAACTTTATCATGAAGGAGTAATCCAATGTGTGACGGAATCCATAGCAAATGTACTTTAATTCCTTTGTCCCGGATTTTTGAGTATCTATACCTGGCTTCTCTAATGAGCATGCTGTTAGAGTCATTATAGGAGTCAAGAGCCATCAATGATGACATAGAATCAGTAATGATGATAGAGTCAAGCTCAGTGTCATAAGTTAGCTTTAGTGCCATAAGGATTGCAAACAATTCAGTTTGCAGTGTAGACGCCCAGTTGTTAATTCTTATGCCTAGTTCAAAAAATTATTATTGTTCTTAACTAGGAGGTGGCAACCAGAGCAGATGCAGCCCTGCCAGAAGACTCCTGTTTAGATCCATCAGTGTATATAACTTGAGATAACTTATTACTACCAGCTAGGCGATAAATTTCTTCTTGAGCAGTTGCTTTAACAAGTGATTTAAGGAAGGGATTACTAGCAATGAGCTTCTTGGGAGGGACTTGCAGGTATGTGATATTAAATGAACACATCTTCCATGGAGGGGTGAAATGCTCTTGTTGCCTACAGTGATACAATTCATGCAGGTTGTAAAACTTAATGTAATTGCATGTTTTCACAATCCATTTAGATCTGTGAGTATTTACTTCTAGACATTTAGTAAGATTCATTGTGACAGTGTCTGGTTCATTTCTTAACAATCTAATACCAAGTACAGTGTTCATCTCAACAATCCTATCACTGATACTAGTAATACCAAGCTCCTTCCTCATATTAAGAACCTTTGTAGATTTGGGACAACTAAGAATAATTCTGAGAGCTTCATTTTGCATTAACTCCAAGGGTCGGAGAGAACTTTCTCGAGCTAATATCAACATGGGAGCAGCATAATCAATTAAGGACCTAATATAGGCTATGTACATCATTCTCGCGATTCTCACATTAGCACCATAGTTGGGGTTGTATCCAGCAACAGCTTTAAGAGCATTTAGTCTATCTTTGCATTTTTTATTTAGTTGTGGTATAGTAGATTTGGTAAAGGGTACATCTACACCAAGATATCTGTAAGTTTTAACGTAGCTAATGTTTTCACCCTGCAAATAGATGGGTGGGGGATGTCGTTTGCTTGTTAATATCTTTGTTTTAGAGGAAGATATTATGAGGCCTAGTCGATTACAAATTGCTTGAACTTCATTAAGAACGGAACTCATCTTTTTATGCCCTGTTGTATGGATCATGATGTCATCAGCATAGCTTATAGCCACCTATGTAAGATATTATCATGGCAGGAAAGTTACTGCACCTACAGTGTAATAAGGGCGTGCCCCCGGCGCCTTTCAGATCAGCTAATATTTTAGCTTCAACCTTGACGCCGTGGAAACATTCCAGAGAATTACCCAATTTTAGGCAGGCTTAGATGCCATTATAAACTACCTTATAGACGGTTCCGGATACACCCTCTCCTAACTTTTACCTTTTCTCAAGTTCGCAGATTTCATACAGCATATCATACGTACAACTGGAAGACAATAGTTGAGTCATTTTGTTTTTTTGTATTTCTTAATTCGATGAATTCAGTTCAATATATATATTATGGTGTCTGGATGCTGCGAAGTAACTCCATATATCACAGTCACTGTAAATATCGTTATCCTGGAACTCCAAATACAAGGACATAGTAAAGTCAGGTAATGTAATGATATTACAGTATGATGCAGGTGATGTAATGATATTACAGTATGATGCAGGTGATGTAATGATATTACAGTATGATGCAGGTGATGTAATGATATTACAGTATGATGCAGGTGTTATAATGAAACTACAGTGAAATTAGTTAAGATTGGTGTGTGATGGTGTTTGTGGTGAGAGTAGTGTGGTGATGGTGGTAGTTATGAAGGTTGTGGTGCAGGGATGGTGGTAGTATTGTGATGGTGGTAGTATTGTGATGGTAAGTGTAGTGATGTTAGGTGTGGTGATAGAAGTGTAGTGATGTTAGGTGTGGTGATAGAAGTGTAGTGATGTTAGGTGTTGTGATAGAAGTGTAGTGATGTTGGGTGTTGTGATAGAAGTGTAGTGATGTTAGGTGTGGTGATAGAAGTGTAGTGATGTTAGGTGTGGTGATAGAAGTGTAGTGATGTTAGGTGTTGTGATAGAAGTGTAGTGATGTTAGGTGTTGTGATGGAAGTGTAGTGATGTTAGGTGTTGTGATAGAAGTGTAGTGATGTTGGGTGTTGTGATAGAAGTGTTGTGATGTTGGGTGTTGTGATAGAAGTGTAGAGATGTTAGGTGTGGTGATAGAAGTGTAGTGATGTTAGGTGTTGTGATAGAAGTGTAGTGATGTTAGGTGTTGTGATAGAAGTGTAGTGATGTTAGGTGTTGTGATAGAAGTGTAGTGACGTTAGGTGTTGTGATAGAAGTGTAGTGATGTTAGGTGTTGTGATAGAAGAGTAGTGACGTTAGGTGTTGTGATAGAAGTGTAGTGATGTTAGGTGTTGTGATAGAAGTGTAGTGATGTTAGGTGTTGTGATAGAAGTGTAGTGATGTTAGGTGTTGTGATAGAAGTGTAGTGATGTTAGGTGTTGTGACAGAAGTGTAGT
>WNWK01007748.1:0-90982 GCA_009830355.1 Cherax destructor
TGAGGCTAACTGGTTCACTACCTACTGTAGAGCACTCAATTCTTTTAATACTTTTAGCTTACTTATGAATATCAAATGTGCTTTCATCATCCTTTGTAGCAGCATGAAGAATAGCATAATCTTGAGCAGGAAGAACATCAACACCCACAATGAGAGCAAGAGATTGTGGAGGCACATCAGCCAACATGCGCCGAAACAAGGCTACAACCTGTTGGAAAAACGTTAAAAATATCACTGTGGATTTCCTTAAAAAACATAAGGGTGGGCTACACTATGCCTTTCACTTGAATTAGTCACATTTCTTAACTCATGCCTTTTACTCTCATCACACTTTTAAATTAAGTTTCTGTTATCTATCTATCATCACATTTACATCAAAAATAAAATGCAGAATTCCTATAAAAAAGACCTAACTGTACTCTCAAGTCCTTGAAAATATGTAATGAGATTTTTCCTAAACACTAAACTTCTCAAAGTTGCATTAGTGCATGACATCCCCTAAATGTACATGTAGTATCTCTTGATTACATCATATGAACTTCACACTTACTTGTCTTTGCACACGTGCAGAGCCAGTGTGCAGCAGCGAGAGAAGGTGCCTCAGTAAACGATCCTGTTGGGCTAGATGTGCACGTCCTACTGCTGAGCCACTGAGAGCCAGGACCATGGACAGCATCTCAAAGCAGTAAGTGTCAGGGGGATTATTTTGCCCTTCTTCAGGTGTAGCTGGAGTGCCTAGACCTCCACAGCTTAGTCCGGATTCCCATTCTTCTCGGGCCCTTACTGTTTCTTTGCGTATAGCCTGCACTATATGTGCACAAACCTAGAGGTATATACATATGTTAAGTGGCAGAAGTACTGAGTGATAAATTACTTATCAAAGCATGCATTTTAAAGATAATTATCAGAAAGTATTAAAAAATCAACACGTGATATCAAAATACTCTGGGTCATGTACCGATCCTACAAAGATTGTTTGAAGGTATAACCCCTAGTCACTGTATGGCTACCATCTGCTTTGTGTCAAACCAAAATAAGTGGGAAAAGACAGTGTTTTTTTTTTTATATCCCAATGACAGCTGATAAGTGAAAAGTGCTACATGTTTAGTGAAGCATACCACGAGAGGTTTCTGACATTGTATCACTTCAAACAGAAAGCACCTCATAAATGCAATTTAACAGGTAAAGAATAACCAGAGAGCTGATATATAGCTCCTTTAGGTGAAAAGAGGTTTGTTGGTTGATGCTCAGTTACTGAAGGAAGGTAATAAGAAGAGGAACAGAGCCTGAGGAGATCAATGAAAGGGGCGGGAAGCATCTTCTAGTGAAATAAATGAGCAGAGACATAGTCATGCTGATTACGAGGTACCACTCAGTGGTCCAGGAAGAGTGGCATCCAGCATGGACTGGAGACTTGCCTGAACCTCCAGATTTGATCCACCACATGAGCAGCATCATTCATATTGAGAATGCATGCCTGGAACACTAGGGAGATGAGATGTGACACCACCAATTGATCCCAAAAAGTGCTTCTATGGGAAGGTACTCACTATAGCTTCCACATACAAGGGAAGATGCAAGATGAATACCTGACACTGAAAGATATCCACAACAATAGAGAGAGGCTGGAGACAAGAGAAGGAGAAAAAGAATAAATATTATTATTTCCTCCAGATGATTTGAGAGCTACAGTTCACAGAAGGGTGAGGGATGATGTGTTACTTATGGACCAATAGTGGCTAAAGATGAGGGGGCACACAAGCATGGAACCCATTCTAGAAGAGGTGTTAGAGCAAATGCCTTCTGAAGAAGAGGATAGCTACTTATAAAACATGTTCTGAAAATGAAGTGAAAGAAACTCAAAGTGCATCTACCTGAGCAAGAGAGAAAAATAGGGAGGTAAAGAAGTAAATATTAGCTGAATGACCAACACAGAAGAATCCACCTACATGCCACCTCTGCCACCCTGAAGGCAAGTTAAGAAGGATGCATCAGCCAGCACCACCACCTTGTACACATCCATCATCAGTTCCCCACCACCACAAAATACTGACCTGTTCACCAAGAGAGACAAGGCCAAGGGTGGAAGAAAGCACCCGAGAGATGAGAGTTGCAGGACCCAATGCTGATCAATCTTTTCTAGAGAAATCACTCTATCCTCGGGAAGGTCCTGTGTGAATACTAAAGTTTGACAGAGCCTGCTTGAAGGACTCATACTTTCTCTCTTAACTAAGCAATCTATTTGTTCCCTTGCTTTCTGGATTTTTTTTTTTTTTACTTATTAAAAGCTTTCTTTTCTCAGAAAAATATGCTGAGAATCTCTCATCTAGAGTGTGAGCAAAGTAACATTTATGAAGGGATTCAGGAAAACATGCAGGCCAGACTTGAGTCCTGGAGATGGGAAGTACAGTGTCTGCACTCTAAAGGAGGGGTGTTAATGTTACAGTTTTATAACTGTAGTGTAAAGCACCCCTCTGGCAAGACAGTGATGGAGTGAATGATGATGAAAGTTTTTCTTTTTCGGGCCACCCTGCCTTGGTGGGAATCGGCCGATGTGTTAATAAAAAAAAAATAATAATAATAATCTCTCACCTAGTTTCACATTTGCTATTGTTTTGCAAGGGGTTCCTATTAATAGCTAAGACAAGAAATCTGTTCTTGTCTGAACCAGTATGGTAATAATGACAAGTGGAAAGAGACGTATATACAGATTAAGATATTAACGAGGAAACATTTTTGCCATGAAGAGCAACACTTTTCCTTAATAAAAGTCATAAATGGTACATGTTTTTTCTTGCAAATTTGTTTTTACCTGTTTTTGAAGATGTGTAAGTTTAGATCTTGAAAACAGAATGCCAACCATATGTTCTCGAAGATCATTGTTGCGTTCCTGTTCCTCTCCAGTTTCTATGTGTCCTGCACATACATCACCTGCTTCTCCTCCTCTGTTTCCACTTTCTGCAGTTATTATGAGGCGGCCAAATACCTGCAAGAGGTATAAAGGGATGAATATCTCAAGAGAGATTTGAATTCATTTATAATTAGTGCTACTCTTTGTCTATCCCATTTCTCACTTCCATACACACACATACCTGTATTGATTGAGTTTTTTTTTTTATCATTACATGTATATCCCAGTGTGAGGCAATACTTCCTTGTTGACTGTCTGGTAAGTGTTGCTGTTTGTGCTGGCAGGCCTATATAGCTATTGAAGTTTGACTGATCATGCATTTCCATAGGATGGAAAGTGACCCCATCAAAGTATCATAAAAGGAGAATATTTAAAGAATATCATAGACTAGATGCAAAACAGAACTAAACCTAAATAGCCTTACCTGTCCTGTAATAAGCCTGAACACTTTAAGTGTTTCCTGTTCACAGGCACGATGCTGTATAGTTAGAGGAGAATGCTGACGTAGAGGTCGTGAACTTATTCCTCCTTCACCATCACCAGTGCCAAGAGCCCTGACTTGCCTCACTCGAACACTTTGGTCAGGCCCTCGTATTTCAATGACAATGGTGGAAATTAAATCACCTGAAACATATGTAAATAAATGTAATTTTACTATGATTATGCATGATTATAATAAGGGTTCTAACTTCACTTAAAATGTTAAAAGATTTTTTTTTAAGAAACTCAACATCTTGTGATTTAAGTAATGTAGTTTATAAAATTCTATATAGATGTCAAAACTGTAGCTAGAAATGACCTGTGTGTGTGTATTTTCTAATCATATTAATTTTATTAGTAACAAGGTTGAAACACTGACCTAAACTGCAAACTATGGATGCAAAATAGACAGACAGCATATTAAATGAAATGACCACAAATATTGCAGTGCTTCGCTAATAAAAATTTATCCACAATCTCAGGAACATTATAGAACTTGAGGGTTTGCAATTCACTTAATGTCTCCAGAATATGGAAACCCTCCTTTTTGTTTTAAGATGAATACCACTTAGTTATGCTGCAAGTAGATTAAATGTTATTTTACCGTAAGCAGTTTCTTTTGAGTTTTGGATGATGTCTATTTCATTTATTTTAACTAGGGGAAAGCCTGTAGTGATCATAAAACACTTGGAGAATGGGAGGCATTTAAGTTCAATCCAAAAAGGGGATTAATCCAGTTGCTTGGATCATGAACTTCTCATTGGTGTCATTCACCCCTCTCTTGAGGGATGAATGATGTCTATAAGAGAAAGTTAACAAATTCTGAATCATTCTCACTTGAAAGTACAGCATGAATCCAGCCAGTGAACCTGCTCTCCACATCCACTTTTTTTACTATCACCATATCATCACTGGTGCCACCACACTTGAAGACAACACTAGAAACTTTATTCTGGAAAGTCATAAAATACAAGCATTTAATAGAAAATGGAATGGGACAACTGAGCTAAAAAAGTAGTGCAGAGGTCCTGAAACTGTATAAAAGAAAGGTACCCTTTCCCCTCTAGAGAGAAGCTCATAAAATCTTTAAGTGAAGAGGCAATGCTCCTAATGTGTACTGGATATGGAAACAAAGTATGCAAGTGCACCAACCATTTAGAAAGGCCGAAAATACAGTACAGTGAAGCTTATCATTAGTAGACTAACAGGGAGGAGGGGGGTGTATGATAATGGCAATTGTTCAAAACTTCTGAATTACAAAATTAATTTTTTATGATAGCCTGGTTTTCTTCTGAACAGGTGGACTTAATCTAATACTTCAAAAGACAACCAGACACTATCGCTATGGCCAAATTCCAAAATAATAAACTTTTATCTATTTTGTCCGAAACTACCAAAATCCAATAATGAGAAGTTTAATTTACATCTTAATTACTTAAAACTTGAGAATGCTCAGTTCAACCCATTAATAAATCAACCATATTCACTGGAAAAAAAAACTTACCCCAAGATCTCTACAATTATCAATATGAACAAAAACTGTCTGTGGCCGAACAGTTGAGGGGCAGGTGATAGTCAGAGCTTTCGTCTTGTTACGGTCTTCATCACCAGATTCCCAGAACGTTTCTGTGGAGGAGTCAGTCAGAGATGGGACCATTGCTTGCCTGCTTGACGCCCGGATCTCACACTCGCTCATTAAGTCTTGTAGGCACTCGACTATACTAGTTACCTGGTTATAAAAAATTAAAGCCTTTTAACAACACTACAGTACTGTATATAATTACTATACAATACACACACACACACACACACAGATGATGCAAAAAGTCATATGTAAGGAAAGTATAAAAACTTGAAAAGCAATATACAGTGGACCCCTGCTATTCGAACGGCTCGGCAGTCGAACAAATCGTCATTAGTACAAGAAAATCGATATCGTCATGCGAACAAATTATCGCGAGTCGAACGAATGCGTTCGTGACCTGTCCGCCCAGGCGCATGGGTGCCTCACCGCGCAGGCGTGGAGAGCCAGTCCCGCGTTGTTTACACTCGAGAGAACAATACCCTGCACGCTCATCCAGACATTTCACACTTAATTACAATTGTTTGGAGTTTGTTCATTAAGTGCGACTGTGAAATAAGCTACCATGGGTCCCAAGAAAGTTCCTAGTGGTACCCCTGGGATGATGAAAGTGAGAAACACCGTAGAAATGAAGAAGGAAATAATACAAAAATACGAGTGGTGTGCGAATGTGTGATCTTGCCAGGATATATGGCAAAAACAGGTCAACTATCGCTTCTATCCTGCTTAAGAAGGAACAAATTAAGGAAGCTGATGTTGCAAAAGGTGTTACTGTGCGAGCCAAAAATAGACCACAAATAATCGAAGAGATTGAGAAGTTGTTGCTGGTGTGGATCAAGGATAAAGAGTTAGCGGGTGATAGTGTGTCGGAGTCGATCATTTGTGAAAAGGCAAGGAAGTTGCATGCCGATCTTGCAAAGAAAATGCCTGCAACCAGTGTTGATTGTAATGGTAGTGAATTTAAAGCCAGCAAAGGCTGGTTTGAGAGATTTAAAAATCGTAGTGGCATACATAATGTGGTAAGGCATGGTGAGGCTGCCAGTTCAGACAAACATGCAGCTGAAAAATTCATAAACGAGTTTCAGGACTACATAAAGACTGAAAAATTGAAACCTGAACAAGTGTTCAATTGTGATGAAACAGGCCTGTTTTGGAAGAAAATGCCCAACAGGACCTACATTACTCAGGAGAAAAAAGCACTGCCAGGACACAAGCCTATGAAAGACAGGCTAACTCTCATGATGTGTAGTAATGCTACTAGGGATTTTAAATTGAAGCCTTTACTAGTGTATCACTCTGAAAATCCCAGAGTGTTCAAGAGACACAATGTCGTCAAAAATAGATTGTGTGTCTTGTGGAGATCTAGTCAGAATGCATGGGTCACAAAGCACCTTTTCAGTGACTGGATCCATGAAGTGTTTGGCCCCAGTGTGAGAAAATACCTACAGGAAAAGGGTTTGGACAAAAAGTGCCTCCTGTTACTGGACAATGCTCCTTCACATCCTCAAAACATGGAAGACCTACTGTGTGAAGACTTCAGATTTATAAAACTGAAGTTCTTGCCTCCTAACACCACTCCTCTCCTCCAGCCCATGGACCAGCAGGTCATCTGTAACTTCAAAAAACTCTACACAAAAGCAGTGTTTGAAAAGTGCTTTGAAATGACCTCGGACAGTGAATTGACCCTTAGAGAGTTCTGGAAGAATCACTTCAATATCTACAGCTGCATAGGCCTTATAGGCAAGGCTTGGGAGGGAGTGACTTCCAGGACTTTGAACTCTGCTTGGAGACCATTGTGGCCAGGTTGTGTCCAACAGAGGGATTTTGAAGGGTTTGAGGCTGACCCTGACCCTGCCAACCCTGTGCCTGTTGTGGACTCTATTGTGGAATTGGGCAAGTCCCTGGGGTTGGAGGTGAGTGGTGAGGATGTGGAAGAGTTAGTGGAGGGCCACAGGGTAGAGCTAACAACTCAAGAGCTGCAACAGCTGGAAATGGAAGAGCATCAGACCAGATTTGAGGCTATTGATTCACGGGAGAAGGAGGAGGAAGAGGGGCTGAAGAAGGTGCCTTCTTCAGAGATTAAGGAGATGTGTACAATGTGGAATAGGTTGGAAACTTTTGTTGAAAAATACCACCCTGAGCAAGCTCAAACAAGCCATAACAGCAGCATTTTCAGTGACTAAACAATGTCCTTCTTCAGGAACATGTTAAAAAGGCGCCAGAAACAGAGGACTGTGGACAGTTACTTTGTTAAAGTGTCCAGTGACTCCCAAGCTGGTCCTAGTGGGATTAAAAGACAAAGAAAAGAAGTAACCCCAGATAGGGCTTTGATACCTGAAGTCCTTCTGGAGGGGGATTCCCCTTCCAAACACTAACCCCTCCCTCCCTCACTCCTCCTCCCTCTCTTCCATATGCCATCAACAATCTTCAATAATGGTAAGTAAAAAGACTTGCATTTATTTACTAATACTTTTAGTAGTACAGCACTGTAGTATTTAATGTTTTTGTCTATGTAGAAGCTTAATTTTATCAAAATATATTATTTTTTAATATTTTTTGGGTTTCTGGAACGGATTAATTGTATTTCCATTATTTCTTATGGGAAAAATTAAATCGCCTTTCGAACATTTCACGTTAAGAACAAGCTCCTGGAACGGATTAAGTTCGAATGGCGAGGGTCCACTGTAATAAAAACTGTAAACAAATGGAATGATTATAGTATACATAAACAGGTGAAAGTGGATAACTGATCATAAATTGAATAGGAATTTATCAAGTAAGAGCATCTGAGGTAAATTGTAGTCCTCATCAGAGGACCACAATGCAGTAGTGGAAGAAGCCTACATTTTTTTTAACACACTGGCCGACTCCCACCGAGGCAGGGTGACCCGAAAAAGAAAACGTTTTTCTTCTTTCTACATTTAGTAATTTATACAGGAAAAGGGGTTATTAGCCCCTTGCTCAAGAATTTTATATATTACAGGAAAATTTAAAGATAACTTTTTAAGACTATCTCACTTCCTAGCCTAACTAACCAATCTAATGTTTTTCTAAACTTCTATCATACAAGATTCATTAATTGTCTATGCATAGATTCCATGAACCCCTTAGAGGAATAGCAGCAGATGGTATAATTTCTGTGAAACCAGTAATAGAACACTACAGGCCCACCTTGATGACAAGCACTAAAATTACTAGAAAAAAAGTCATTAGAGCAAAGTGGATAAACCACTTGGAGAACAAAGAAATATTCAGAAGCAAACAGTTCACTGTTTATTTAGCAAATTCATGCACTGTATTTCAAATCTATTAAACCACTGTAAAAGTTATGGAAATCCGTCAAGAGAGAGATGCATAGTAGACTGCATTGACTTAGAATTAAAGAGATAAAAAACTTTACGATAGACTAAATACTGAAGCTGGGACACCACAAGCATAGTTCTATGCCTGTAGCTACAATGATGCGATTATAAGTACTACTGTGATGCTGCAGTAATGCATTTATAAGCACTTAGTCAACTAGGTTAAGCACCATTAGGTCTCAGCTAGTGACTGGATGGATGAACATGTGGACAGCCACAATAAGCCAAGGAACATCATAATGTATTTTTTTCTATTTTAGAGCATAAAATGCACTGAATAGAATATATAAACAGACTCAAACATAAAAGTAAATTTCAACTAACCGGTCCATGACTTTCATACATGGAGGTAACACCTTCCTCTCCAGCTCCCAATACTTCTTCAGATCGAGAAAGGATCTTAGAAATGTTGGAAAAGACATGACTTTGATGAAGGAAATCATGATCTGTTGGAGTAAATCGAAGGCCCCAGCATCTGTAGGATAACAAATTTAGAATGATGCAGATACATTAGCCATTTAAATTAAACAAATAATTACTAAGGGATAGCTTGATTAGGTTAACAATCATGTTAATCTCTTTTTAATAAGAGTATGCAAAATCTATTATTTTTTTAGCATGCTAGCTGTCTCCCACCAAGGCAGGATGACCCAAAAAAGAAAAACATTTTTGCCATCATTCAAACATAATTACTGTTTTTGCAGAGGCGTGCAGATATGACAGTTCAGATGTCACTCCAAACAATAAATATCCCAAACCCCTCTAAGTAGCACCAGACTGAAAAATTTTGGTACCCCAGGCAGGCTTATATTTTGGCACCCTTACAGACCAGTACCTATATACATTAGCATATTTATTCAACACTTCTATAGTGGGTAACAGTATTAGACCCAATAAAGATAAATTGTATTTTACATAATCTGACCCTCCTCTTAAGATGTGATTCTTAAATGTAATGATTATTTTGAGTAATATGTGTCAGTGTGTTAGATAGTGAATGGAGATGAATGGTTTTTGGGACCTGACGAGCTGTTGGAGTTTGATCAGGGTAATATTTTGTGAAGGGATTCAGGAAAACTGGTTAGCCGAACTTGAGTCCTGGAGGTGGGAAGTACAATGCCTGCACTTTAAAGGAGGGGTTTAGAATATTGGCTCTTTGGAGTGACACCTGAACTGTTGAATCTGGGCACCTCTGCAAAGACAGTGATTGTGTTTAAAAGTATTTCTTTCCTTTCTTTTGGTCACCCCTGCCTCGGTGAGAGACGGCCATGTAAAAAAAAATTATTATTAGTGAGAAGAAATATAATGGTGACATTAAGTGCAAGAATATGAATGTTGATTGGCATCAAGATAAGAAGGCTGCATTAGATATATCTGACATTTATATTCGATCTATACAAATTTACATCAAATTCAGGAGTTTAACAATACGTAAATACGAAGCAGCTGGCAGAGAGGGAACTTTTAGAATCTTTACAGTTCTAGACAATTTCTATTTTTTGTATAAAAAATTGATTATAAGTTCATTCATCATACCTAACAGCCATCATTTGCAATGGTGAGCCAGGAGGAAGTAGCATCATGAGATCTGCAACTGTCTGCAGTAATTGGTGAAATGTCCGAGGCAAAGGGTGGACTGCATCACCAGCAAGAGTTACATCACTCAAAGGATGTTCCAGAACTACCATATCACCATCCTGTCATAAGTAACATTAGTTTAGATTAAATAAAAATGGAGAGGCCACTCAAATTAGGTCAAATCAAATATTGCATTTACAGTGGACCCACGAGTTTCGGTCACCTCGGAAATCGAACAATTATGTAATTTTAATATTGTAAGTGCTTTTGTATGTGTATTTTTAGGGGTCTGAAAGGACTAATCTAATTTACATTTTTCCTTAAGGGAACAAATTCGTTCAGTAATGGCACTTGAACAGCCTTCTGGAATGAATTATGACCGAAACTCGGGGGTCCACTGTATACACAATAATTTCAGACAGGTATAGGTTAGTGTAGGTATAAAGTACATGATAATATTTTTTACAAAGCTCATTTTGTCAAACATTTAAGGCCATTTCATACCATGGCACCAGAGCAACAGGACAGCCTTATTAATTATAGTACAGTGGACCCCCAAGTAACAAGCACCCCGGAAATCGTACAATGGGTTCACGAGGGGTCGTTCCTGCCTGACAAATTTACTGACTTTTTTCAATAAAACATTTGAGGCAGTAGACAGTGATAAAGAATATGATATAGTTTACTTGGATTTCAGTAAGGCCTTCGATATAGTACCTCACAAGAGACTCTTAAGAAAGGTAGCAGCTCATGGTATAGGAGGTAAAGTTCTAGCATGGATAGAGGCATGGCTTACCAATAGAAAGCAGAGAGTTTCCATTAATGGGGTCAAATCTGAATGGGGATTAGTCACTAGTGGCATTCCACAAGGATAAGTTTTAGGCCCATTGTAGTTCATAATTTACATAAATGACCTTGATGAAGGAATTGCAAGTGACATGAGTAAATTTGCTGATGATACAAAAATAGGCCGTATGATTCACTCTGAGGAGGATACCAGTGAACTCCAGGAGGATTTGGACAAATTAATGTCTTGGTCTGAAAAGTGGCAGATGAAGTTCAATGTGGACAAGTGTAAGGTACTAGTCCTAGGTAATGAAAATATCCCTCGAAGTTATAAACTAGGTGAAGTAGAGCTTGATCATACAGAATGTGAAAAAGACTTAGAAGTCATGGTAAGCAGAAATCTAAAGCCAAGACAACAGTGCCTAAGTGTGCGCAATAAGGCTAACAGATTACTAGGATTTATTTCAAGAAGTATAAGCAACAGAAGTCCAAAAGTTATTTTACAGCTCTATACATCACTAGTGAGACCTCATTTGGATTATGCAGCTCAGTTTTGGTCTCCTTACTACAGGATGGATATAGATTCATTGGAGAACATACAGAGAAGAATGACTAAAATGATTTACAGTATAAGGAATCTCCCGTATGAAGATAGACTTAGAGCGTTGAATCTCCACTCTCTGGAGAGACGTAGAATGAGGGGAGATATCATCGAGGTGTACAAGTGGATGATGGGCATAAACAAAGGAGATATTAATAAAATACTGAGGATATCGAACCAAGTAAGAACCAGAAATAACGGATTTAAATTGGATAAATTTAGATTTAGAAAGGACATAGGCAAGTACTGGTTTTCGAACAGAGTTGTAGATGCGTGGAACAATCTTCCGAGTAGGGTGATAGAGGCTAGGACCTTGGGTGGCTTTAAAAAGAGATTGGACAAATATATGAGTGGGAGGGGCTGGGTTTGATTGGTGTCATGAGTACGGGAGTAAATTCTTAGGTAGTGGTGGTTTTGATAAGGACTTGCCTTGTATGGGCCAGTAGGCCTTCTGCAGTGTTCCTCCATTCTTATGTTCTTAATATTGTAAGTGCTTTTGTAAGTGTATTTTTGGGGGGTCTGAAATGGACTAACCTACTTGACATTATTTCTTAAGGGAGTAAATTCGTTCGGTAATGGCACTTGAGCAGGCTTCTGGAATGAATTTTGCTCGTTACTCGGGGGTCCACTGCATAAGCATTTCTCAAGAATGGATGAGAATAATCTTGACAGCCAGACTACAAAAGCAGACAATCTCTTGACTAAGTGTGGCCTTGGCCAATCCTTGTACTATAATTCTGTACAGTTTGTACTCCCATTTGTTTATACAGTACACTATACTGGTATGGGCCACATGAAATTACATCATAATTAAAACTACATGCATGGAGTGGGATCATATTTTGACCTACTGTTGCTATGGTTCAGAGAGTGCCTGGTCATACCATAACTATGGGCTTTCTGCATACACAACTAAATGTCACCCATCTCTGTACAAACATTGTTTCATGCCAAAATAAAATATTATTATTATTATTATAGTATCTCATGAATCTCTTGTTCAACTTTTTCACTGTCTGTGGTTTGTTGACTGCAGGAACATTATTCATATAGCTTTAGGTGTAAGTGGTGTTACAGTACTTGTTAATGACACTGCTTCAGTAATGATTCTCTTACTCCATCACAGTGCATGCTCTGTATTGTACTTCTTCCAAGTTCTTCCATTTCCAAATACTGCATCACTGCTTTGCTGTTTTTGTTGTAATCCTCAAATATGAAGTTTCTCTAGGTTAGTAGGGCCATACCCTACATTTGTTAATCAATTTTGCTATCTTAATTTCTGTTGGAGACGAGGTCAGGGTGTTACTGTACTTTAAAATTCAGTTCGCTAATATTGTTTTCAGTACTGTACCATTTATGCTCAGGTGTATTTATACCTGTGCCAAAAAGTAGTGTGAAGAAACTAATATTGGTCTGATACAAATGCAATTATAGAGAAGTCCCTGATGGGAAAAAGTTTCCAAAGAACAGATCTCATATCCTGTTAGTATACTAACAGGACGGTTTTCTGAGCTACTACCTTAAGAAAACATTGTAAAGAACAAATAATCTGACATTCTCTGTTTGTAAGTATAACTTGAAGGATGCCAACAAATTCTGATAAACATATCACTGGATTTATATTTTACAACAAACCGGCCATATCCCACCAAAGCAGGGTGACCCAAAAAGAAAAATGAAAGTTTCTTTTTTTAACTTTAGTAATGTACACAGAACAAGGGGTTACTAGCCCCTTGCTCCTGGCATGTTAGTAGCCTCTTACATCATGCATGGCTTACAAAGAAAGAATTTTTTTCCTCTTTCCCCATGGAGATAAGCAGAAATAAAGAAGAACAAGAACTACTAAAAAATAGAAGAAAACTCAGATGGGTATGTAAATATATATGCATGTACATTCATGTGTAGTGTGACCTAAGTGTAAGTAGAAGTAGCAAGATATACCTGTTATCTAGTATGTTTGAGACAAAAAATGACACAAGCAATCCTACCATCACGTAAAACAATTACAGGTAGTACCTCCCTGGGTGGTTGATGTCTACCAACCTACTAATCACTGGATATGATGGTGATAAATGTACATATTGTATTTAATTAAGTTTTCCTCACCAAATCATGAGACTTGTCTCTTAGATGAGGATGGTCTTGTGGATTGTGGTCATCTGAAGGAGGCTGCATGGGAGGATTGGAAGGTGTAAGAGCAGCAACAAAGCACCACAAAAGGTCATGCAGACAAGTTGGCTGAGTTACACTTCGAAGCAACCAGTTTAGAGCCTGAAAATGTAAAGTTGGTTTACATTATATGTTGCATATACTTTGTAAATGAATAGTATACAATACTGACAAGATGAATTAGACTCATGCAACATCTGGGAATCTTTAATTGTAGATGTTTCACCTCCAGTGGCTTTATCAGTACAATACAAGGAATTAATGTTAAGACCATAGAACTACAGTACAGTGGACCCCCCGAGTAATGAACACCCCGGAAATCGTACAATTATGTAAGTATAATATTTTAAGTGCTTTTGTAAGTGTATTTTTGGGGGTCTGAAATGGACTAACCTACTTGACATTATTTCTTAAGGGAGTAAATTCGTTCGGTAATGGCACTTGAGCAGGCTTCTGGAATGAATTTTGTTCGTTACTCGGGGGTCCACTGTATTTGCATTCAGAAGTCAGAGTAACCATACTCAAATCTACAATTCTTATACTTTAATTTCAAGTACCATACTCATACTTGGCCTTCTTAGACCTATGTGCTACTGAAAGAACAAAGTTCTCTTTGACATTTGCATTTGTTTTAAAAATTTAAAGTTTGAAAGGCAATGTGTACAAGTTATTACACAAGAGCCCAAATTCTACTAAACCATACCTGCATGGCATATACTCTTGCAGCTGCTTTCCGAGTTGCATGTCTCATTGCAAATGCAAGAGTTTCCAGGTCATGATTCTGGAAAATAAAAGCCATGATAGGTCTGATAATGACCTGACGTGCTCGTCCGCCTGGATCACCAGTTGGTCCACCTCCTCTCTCGATACAGCCAGCCAAACGTTCCAGTGCAGCTGAGGGGTGTACCAATAAGGAGCTACCACCACTATCAACTGCAAAAGAAAACAGGGAACAGTGACAGAGTGAGCAACATAAATTTCCTGCTAATCTTTACTAATTTTACATGTCAGTGTAAAGCACAATCACTAATATTATCCTTACCTGCATTTTCCCCACTACTATTGTTTCGTTTCCTGAGAATAACAGTAGCCTTATGATCATGTTCAACTTGAGAGGCTGATGCAGATGCAGCCGCAGAGCTCCAATCTTGTCCTGAGGTGCCCACTGTGACCGAGATAGAGCGATGAAATGGACGGCCTCGAGGCATCTCTGTATCAGATGCAGGAGATTCTTGGTGTGAAGCCCCTTTTGTAAAATAAAATCATTCAATATAATTATTAGAAATTACCTTTAAAACATTAAATTAAAATTTTTGGAAAAAAACAAATTCTATAATAATTCTGATTCAAGAACTGTTGCATAATCCATTGTCAGAGAATAATAAACAGCAATAAAACATCAAATATAAGTAGATTTCACCTCACCTTCTCAACATTTTCAGTTTTGAATCCAGTATGTGAACAAACACATTGTTTAACTGTCTTTGTAAAAAAAAGCATATGCCTTGCTACAATGTGAATCTATATATCATTTAAACCACTTAGGGTATATATAAGAATGGTCAATATACCTTGGGGTGAGAAAGGCGAGTGCTCCCTATGGTTATTGTCACGCGATTCAGCAGAACTACTGCGATAGTCATTGTTATCTGCTGCATGGAAGTTGTGGTGAAGTAAGAGGTCCTCTCTCAGCTGGTTCAGATGCTGCTGCTGACAGTTGAGGGTGTGCAAACACTGGAATGCTACCTAAAGAAAAATTGCATTACAGTGTATTTCAATTACACATTTACAAATTACTGGTAGGCATAGTTTATAATTAGTGTTCAAACTTTGAAGTTAATTCATTATAAATGTTCATATATTTTGGATGGATCTATAACACAGCACAATAGAAACGAAATACAGAAGGCTGTAGAAATAAGAAAGATGATTATTGGATCCTTAGGAAAGACTTCATGAAGGAGAAACATCACTGTAAATATAAAGATTTCCATATGTATATACTCCTGGCCTCAATCCATACTGGTAAAATGTGGACACAACAAAATGGATACATATAGAATTCATGATGTTGATAAAAGCCATTTAAAAGATATGTATGATATTCATAGTTAAGACAGAATAAGTACTAAGGAAGCATGAAGTAGACCAGCTGAAGTAGCTGGCCAGGGCAGGTAGCATGAGGCAGCAATAGTGACAATAACAAATAGTAATGGGTAAAACAATTAGTTACATTTTTAATTAATGAAAGTTTAGAAAGTTGGTTTAGGTCAACTTACCTTTGGAAAAGGACTGTTATCTGGGCTCAGTGATACTGATGGCATTGTACAAGGGGATCTTCTTGGAACATGACTGCGACATGGGATTGCTGCTGCTGCTGCACTTGCTAAATCTAACAAAAACATTGCATTGTTTCTCATTATCACGTGTGCATCAAGCTGAGGAAGAGGTGAAAGTAATTTACTATTTGATTTTCTTTTGGTTCGACCATTACTAATTTTGCTACCAGAAAACTGACTATATTGGCCTTTGTGTCTATTACGGCAACTCCAACACATGTGGAAACATCCCCGGACCACCTCACCACATGGTTGAGTTACACGATCTTTGGTAGGAAAGACTTTCCAATGTGTTCCAACATAACCACAGCCTTTTGACGACCCACCACAACCTTGGTGTAAAGTTCGAAAATGCTGTTCAATACCTTCAGGAGAAACTTTACTACCGCAAAGTTCACACACACCATCTTCATCTTCCCCATCACCAGGATCAATACCAAACATTGGAATGCCACTTGAAGATGATTTCTTTTTATGCTTTTTCTTTTCTCTGTCAC
This sequence comes from Cherax destructor, assembly GCA_009830355.1. Classification (NCBI taxonomy): domain Eukaryota; kingdom Metazoa; phylum Arthropoda; class Malacostraca; order Decapoda; family Parastacidae; genus Cherax; species Cherax destructor. The sequence goes on from WNWK01007748.1 coordinate 16,306, forward strand.
TTTTTTCTTTAATTTTATCAGATTTTTTTAAACGTGCAGGAATAGTAGGTGAAGGAAGTATAATCTGTTGGGCAACAGCTTTTAGACAGCTAGATGTAAGTTCTTCCCACAAGAGAACCACGTGACGAAGAACTGGTGGTAAATCTGGAGGATCTGGACCTGTGCCTCCTTCCATTACTGTTGCCAATTTCTGACCCTGAGGTCCCTGAACATATACTCCAGTTCTACCAGCTGCCTCATCATCACTAGTGTCACTAACACGTGGTACCTCATTAATATTTGCATTTTTTCCTGGCTTCAGAAGATCATCTGTGTTCTGGAGCGTCACATTATTTAAATAACTGTAAGTGCTTACTTCAACTGAATGTCTTTGTCGGGCTTTCTGTTCCTTGGTTAGCTTTTCTGATTTTGCTGCTGTTGCTGTTCGAGGTTTCCAGTGAAAAGTTCCTTGTTTTGTTAAATCTGGATGGAATTTCATGTAAGAGGCACAAGCCATAGCATCATGAACAATTCCTTCATGCCAAAGGAACGCAGCAAAAATTGCCCTTAAGCATTCTGCCACAGAAGGGCTCATCGCTTCTTTCACTTTATCACGATTAGGTCCTGGTTTTTCTCGCTGAGAAGAAGCGGGAGATACAGCATGATCACGTTTTCCTCTATGCGGCTTTCCAGATCGATCCTTGCGTGCCATTTTGGGTGACAGTCGGAGGTTTTCATCCCGTGAACCTGTTGAACCAATGTTAAACTTGATTCCTTCAGGACTGGTCTGTGTTGCCGTTTGAGTTACGGTTTTTGGACTGGTGCTTAATGGTTCCTGAAAAAGTACCATATCTTATTTCAGAGCTAGCATATATAAAATCATCTACAAAAAATTTCAATTACCAAAGAAAATGAAGTGGGAACACTAAACCATGTGAACTAAACTAAGGATCTATGTCAGTCAGATGAGTAATGAATGTTAGCCTTATAGTTTTGTTTGACTAAATTTTCTCACCATTAGCTGGAGCTATTTTAGTTCACTCGTAATTAGTAGCAACTCAGCTAAAAGTACAATTTATAAGGAATGTGTACTTTTTTTTTAACATACTGGCTGTCTTCCACCGAGGAAGGGTGACCCAAAAGAAGAAACATGTTTGCCATCATTCTCTCTATCACTATCTTGCCAGGGGCATGCTGAAATTACAGTTCAGATGCCCCTCCAAATGTCCCCACCCCTCTTTCAGAGCACAGGCACTGTACTCTCCACCTCCAGGACTCAAATCTGGCTAACCGATTTCCCTTAATCTTTTCACAAAATGTTACCTTGCTCACACTTCAACAGTTCAAGTGTTAGAAACCATTTGCTTTCACTCCTATCTAACATGCTCGCACACACCTGCTGGATGTGCAAGGCCCCCACACACAAAACCTCTAACTCCCTCACTTTCCTAGGGTAACCCCTACCCCACCTTCCCTCCAACCTTTCCAAGGTGATGCCTACCCCACCTTCCCTTCACCATAGATCTATACACCCTCCAAGTCATTCTATTTTACTTCATCCTCTAAATGTCCAAACCACCTCAACAACCCCTCTTCAGCCCTCTAGATAATCTGCAAGCTACAAATTCTCTGCATAATATTTACACTATACATTGCCCTCAAGACATGAAATGTTGGCAGAGCTCAATACCTAGATACAGAGGAAGATGAGGAAGAATAGTTAACATTGCAGCAGTTACATGAACAGTTCCATGTGGCTGCTAAATTAGCAGATTTTTTCAATGAAGAGGACCCTGACAAATCTAGAAGCACTGCTCTGAAACAGTGTGTATAGGAGTAGATGATGCCTTACTGTCAGCTATATAAAGTACTGCAATGTAAAAGAGACCAGAGATGCATTACAGAACTTCTCACTACTCCAGTACAACCATCAACATCGGTGCCAGCCTCAACCACACACCTCAGCTAATGCTCCAAAACCTTCCACCCCAGCCAAGTAGGGCCACAACATCCCTCTCCACTCCTTTCAATTCAAAATCATTGACATGCACCAGCAACCACAATTATTTATGACATATTTGTAGCCTTAAGCAATGTAATAAACATAAACAGCATGACAACCAACTACAATTACACCATTTTTTCAAATTTTGATACCTAAAAAAGTTGTTTGCCATATTTTTCCCAAATGTTCTTCAGATTTAGGCAACTTTTTTTATTAATTAGATACCATTTTAAAAAATTTAACTACCATCTTAATCGATGATCAACTGTAATTGATAATTCATATCTTTTCTCTTTCTACTTCTCAGTAATATGTTTGATCATGCAAATATTGTATTAATAATAACTGCATAGGTAATCCAATACATATCTCTAACTTAAAAAAGATATGATTCTAACAGGATGCTCTAAATTCTTTATAGTGTACTTTGTAAATTGATTAAAACTGAGTATATGATGATAATTACCCTTCTTGGAGTGCTTGGTGTTGAAGTTGGTAAAGAGGAAACACTTGGGGAATGAGACATATCTTGTGTTAAACTGGAGACAAAAGCACTTGTGTCACTAAGAGAGTCATTTGCACTGCGAATAGCTGATGGAGGACTCCCTGCTGCCCTGTCTCCTCCTGCACCAGCACCTGATACTAATGGTGATATGCCAGTCGCACGTGGTGAGCTGTGCAATGGTGAACTGCTTGCACTTTCTCTGCCACGACCTAGAATTTTTTCAGATACGATTATAAAAACTAACTGAATTATAAAAAATTTATCTTAACTATAAAAGTACTATCTAAATTATAAAAGTTGTAACATAACTAAGTCTTATCTTTATTATAAAAGTCCTAAATGACTTATGAATTTTTATCCAGAAATATGATAAAGGAAGCGGAACTACTCTCCCATTCCTGAAATCAATTATGATTACTCACTACTCCCTCCCATTCAGAAGGGACTCTTCTCATTTGTTTGTACTCTCCTATATGTGGTTGCAGGGGGTGTTAACTTTATTATTGATTAATAATTTAGTGAAATAATCTAAGTTTTCATCTGAGCAAATAAAGCTTCATGCTAGTAAATAAATCAGGGAATGGGTGAGGCTTGAACCATGGCAACTGAGTCCTAAAACTCAGAGGCCAGTGAGTTAACCACCGGTCTGTGAGCTTTAGGACTTGCTGGCCATGGGTTCAAACCCCACCCATTCTGTGATTTGTTTGGAATTGTGTTATTGTGATTTTGTGAGACTTCATGCTAGTACTGTGTAATAACAGAAATCACACCTGGAATGGGCACTGGACTGGAAGATCTTGATATCTGACGTGGAGATGTTCCAGATCCTTGGATAACCCCAGCACTTCCAGAGGACCCAACTCCAATTGCTCTTGGACTAGAGGAGCGTGACAAGCGCTTTGGTGTTGCAGGTGGAGTGCGAGGTGGAGTAGCTCCATTTCCATTAGCACGAGACTCTCCAATAGCTTTGACTAATTCTTTCACAGACACACCTTGTAGTTCAGGAGGAACATCACGTGACAAGCTGAAAACATACATTATAATTAAAGTAATATTATCTTATTAAGGTAAAACAAATTCACTATGTTACAAAATAAAAAAATATAACTAATTAAACCTTTATATTTGACAGCATAATGACTTGAAAATGTTTATGTATTTTTCATCCATAAGGTGAATTTCTAATATGTATTGTACTATAATTTCCAAAAATATGCTTTGTCTTACCTTACAGCCAACTGCTGTGATTGCTTTTTCTCTATTTTTTTATCGTATGTCTGAGTGTGCTGTTGGGTATGCTGCACTTGAGGGTGTTGTAGAACTTGCATCTGTGGTGGTTGTGGTTGTTGTTGCTGCTGTGCTTGCTGCTGCTGCTGCTGCTGCTGTTGCTGCTGCTGCTGCTGCTGTTGCTGCTGAACAAGAGGAGCATGAGGAGGATTGTGCTTATGCTGCTCTTCCTTAAGCCACCGATGAAGAACGGAGAATTTCCCTGGATGTTGTGACGAATCCTTGAGGAACACAAATTTACTATCATAAATGAACAGATTTTTCTTTAATAACAAATGAAAATTAAGGATATGCAATACAAACTGCCACTGCTACAAAAAACAAAACAAAAAAGAAAGACAAAAGGAAAATATTACTTATACAGTATTTAATATAAAACCAAGTACAGTGGAACCTCCACTAAAGAGCGCATTCATGTGCGAGTTTTTCCAGATATGAGCAGTTGATCGGTCGATTTTTTGCTTCCATAGGCGAGCAAAATATCCAGATGTGAGCGGGCCTCAAGGGAGGTTCCTTGACACTGGTGAGGGGCTCTTGCTCTTGATCTAGGGAATTGGATCTCATTTGTTTGTTGGACTATCTTACTGAAACTTGGGCAATGTATGATGGAAAGATGTTTCTTAATGTACACCAAAATTTAAAGAAATCTGACTGTAAATAACGAAGTTCACTTCTCAGCCTTAGCTGGCCCTTAGCGGTACATTTTCGTATGGTTTTTAATAATAATAATAATAATATAATGATAATATTTTTATTTGGACATGATACAAAGAATTACATTTGGTTATTGAGATTACATGAGGTGTACATGCCAAAAGCCCCTAGTATGCAGGGCATTTTGGGCAGACTTAAAATTAACTTAAAACTAAATTGTAAGAATTTTTGTAGATAGTATACAATGAGTAAAGGTGAGTATTTAAGCTATGAAATTTGAACATAGTTTTGTACTTTTGTCTTCATTATAAAATTAATTAAATCAGATTAAACAAATTAAAGCAATAATAATACTAAAATAAGTAAAGTTGCATATCTAAGTTATAAAGTTTGAATATAAGTTGAACATATCAATTAATTGTAGCAATTTATTGCAGCAATGCAACTAATTGAGTGAGATAACAATTTAAAACAATTAATTGCATTGCAGTTAGTTTACGTGGTCATTATAATGTAAGTGTTGTGGGAATAATTAGCTAAGTAAGTATTATTCATAACAGGTTTTACATTCATTCATTCATACATTACATTGACTTGAATAGTCAGGTTTTACGTTAAGTGATTATTCTACTTTGCTGGGAATGGTTGATATGGAGCAATTAGCTTTGGGTGAGAAGGTGGTTTTTTAGCATCATTTTGAATTGGGGTACAGGTAGGGTTTCTTTGGCAATGACAGGTAATGAATTCCAAATTTTCGTGCCTTTTATGTGCATTGAGTTTTTACATAGTGTTAGGTGGACACGGGGAACATCGAGGAGTGATCTGTGTCTAGTGTTATGGTCATGTGTCCTGTTAAAATTAGTAAGGAGAAGTTTGAGTGGTGGGTTAATATCTGCATAGAGTGTTCTATGTATGTAATAGGCACAGTAAAAAGTATGGATGTCTTGTATGGTGAGTAAGTTTAGGTTTTTGAATATTGGTGGAGTATGTTGCCTGGAGTGAGAATTTGTTATCATTCTAACTGCTGCCTTTTGTTGTGTTATTAGTGGTCTGAGATGAGTTATTGATGTAGAGCCCCATGCGCAGATTCCATAGGTGAGGTAGGGGTAAATAAGTGAGTGATATAGGGTAAGGAGAGCTGGTTGTGGAACATAGTACCGTATCTTGGATAGTATTCCCACGGTCTTTGAGACTTTCTTGGAGATTTGTTGTATACGAGTCTGAAATTTGAGGCCACTGTCAAGATGTATTCCTAAGAATTTTCCCTCTGTGAGTTTTGCGATAGGGGACCCGTTTATCATTATGTTAAGTGGTGCGTTTGTAGCTCTGTTCCCAAACTGGATAAAATAGGTTTTATCAATATTGAGAGTAAGTTTGTTGGTCATCATCCAGGTAGATATTTTCTGCAATTCAGTATTTGCAGTGTTGGCTAGTGTGTCTGGGCTTGGGTGAGAGATAACGTATGTAGTGTCATCTGCAAAAAGTATGGGTTTGAGTAGTTGAGATGCATTTGGTAGGTCGTTAATGTAAATGAGAAAGAGTAGTGGGCCAAGAACACTTCCCTGTGGTTGTATTCTCGTTTTTTTGGTCTCAATTGATAGAATGGAAGATATATTACAGAAATAGATATGGTTTTCATTGCTTTCACAACGAAAAGTACTTTGAAATTGAGCTCAAAGTAGCTGAAATGTTTGATTTTTGCAGATGTTCAAGAGTAAACAAACGACCTCACTGTCCAATACGTGTCCGAGTGGCCATTCCAATATGCAGTCACGAATGGGTTGACATTATCTGTACAATTATTACAATAATGAAGTAGTCTGAATAACAGAAATTCTTCTATTTTTTGTGTGAATAAAAATTCCAAATGGTAAGCAAGAGTATTAATATAAGAATACGTATGTACTACTACTACTACTACTAATAATAATTATGATACATTATACAGTGGTACCCCGGTTTACGATGGTCCCCAAACTCACCCTTTTATGTAAGTTTATTTTAAATGCTTGTAATGTAATTTTGGGTCTAAAGACTAGTCTATTTTACAACTTTCTTAAGGATAATTCTTTGGTAATGGCACTTGAACAGCATTCTGGAATGAAATATCAACTACCATGTATGTATAATACAGTGAACCCCCAGAAATCGTACTGCTCCCAACTCGAACAATTATGTAAGTGTATTTGTGTAAATGCTTTTGTAAGTGTATTTTTGGGGGGTCTGAAACGGACTAATCTATTTACATTTGTCCTTATGGGAACAAATTCGTTCAGTAACGGCACTAGAACAGCATTCTGGAACGAATTATGTCCAATTTCCAAGGGTCCACTGTATAATAATTATACACATACGTAATATTATTATTTATTTATTTATTAACACATCGGCCAATTCCCACCAAGGCAGGGTGCCCCAAAAAAGAAAAACTTTCGTCATCATTCACTCCATCACTGTCTTGCCAGAGAGGTGCTTTACACTACAGTTATAAAACTGCAACATTAACACCCCTCCTTCAGAGTGCAGACACTGTACTTCCCATCTCCAGGACTCAAGTCCTGCCTGCCGGTTTCCCTGAATCCCTTCATAAATGTTACTTTGCTCACACTCCAACAGCACGTCAAGTATTAAAAACCATTTGTCTCCATTCACTTCTATCAAATACGCACACGCATGCTTTCTGGAAATCCAAGCCCCTCGCACACAAAACCTCTTTTACCCCCCTCCCTCCAACCTTTCTTAGGCCGAGCCCTACCCCGCCTTCCCTCCACTACAGATTTATACTCTCTCGAGGTCATTCTGTTTCGTTCCATTCTCTCTACATGTCCGAACCACCTCAACAACCCCTCCTCAGCCCTCTGGATAATAGTTTTGGTAATCCCGCACCTCCTCCTAATTTCCAAACTCCGAATTCTCTGCATTATATTCACACCACACATTGACCTCAGACATGACATCTCCACTGCCTCCAGCCTTCTCCTCGTTGTAATATAAATTATTATAACTAGGTAGTAGGTTGGTAGATAGCAGCCGCCCAGGGAGGTACTACCGTCCCGCCAGGTGAGTGTAAAACGAAAGCCTGTAATTATTTTACATGATGGTAGGATTGCTGGTGTCTTTTTTCTGTCTCATAAACATGCAAGATTTCAGGTGTGTCTTGTTACTTCTACTTACACTTAGGTCACATTACACATTCATGTACAAGCATATATATATATATACACACACCCCTCTGGGTTTTCTTCTATTTTCTTACTAGTTCTTGTTCTTATTTCCTCATATCTCCATGGGGAAGTGGAACAGAATTCTTCCTCCGTAAGCCATGCATGTCGTAAGAGGCAACGAAAATCCCGGGAGCAAGGGGCTATTGACCCCTTCTCCTGTATATATATATTACTAAATGTAAAAGGAGAAACTTTCATTTTTCCTTTTGGGCCACCCCGCTTCGGTGGGAAACGGCCGATGTGTTGAAAGAAGAAGAAATTATTCTAAGAATACGTACGTACTAATAAATAATACGTAATAATAATAATAATAATAATACTATAAGTGAGTTTCAAATCGCCACCACAAGATGGCAGTGTGTATCAAAACATCGCCGCTCAGGGAGGTGGAGGCCGCTGCCTCTGCCTCCACTAACACTACTCACATACGTAATATTTCATTCATTCTAGTGTATATATCATGTTTCTATGTTATTAATATTGTTTATTATGTCATATTAGATGAATTGTGATAGATAAATAAGCCGTAGAGTTGATATTAGGGAAATTATTTAAGTATTTTGTGGTGCCTGGAATTCCACCGGAACGGATTAATTCCATTTCAATTAATTTAAATGAGGAAAATCGACTCTGCAAACGAGCAAATCCAGTTGCGAGCAAGGTCATGGAACGAATTAAACTCGTTAGTGGAGGTTCCACTGTATTCCCAGCCATAGGTAGAGACCTTTCTGGGTCAGAGAGAGCACTGTGTTACATTGTACTAGGGGTAGAAGAGCATTCTGGGAGCAGAGTGAACAGTCAACAGCAGTCCATTATGGTCAACAATCAACACGAGAGTGGTGAGAATAACATTACGCTATTGATAGCTAGGCACAACATAAATCCACAACAAGTGTAATAAACAACACCCTTGTTTCTCTTCCTTCAACCCATTGGTAAAAACCTTATTCATTGACACATCAACTGATTGGGCATGAGGAAATAAATCAAGATCATTATCGGTGCCTACAGTGATGGACCTCAGGAATTAAAAAGGGTAATATTGATGAGGAGAAAAACCCATGTATCAGATGGCAGTGACATTCAGGTAACAACCCAGAAAAGCAGGTCACAACCCAGAAGAGCAGGTCATAACCCAGAAGAGCAGGTCATAACCCAGAAGAGCAGGTCATAACTCGGAGGAGAAGGTCAAAACCCAGAAAAGAATGAAACGTCACAGGGAACTGTAATTGCCCAGCCCAGCCTTACCACAAAAATAAGCAAAGTACAAGTCAGACTGCCAAATACAGCTACTTGATACATATAACAGGGAAATATCTCTAGGAAAAAAAAAACAGAGGTTCCACAGCAGAGATTCAGAATACTTTGGTGCAGTCATAATAATGGGTATGCCTGAATAATGAACATACAGAAACCAAACTGCCCTGAAGAGAAGCTACTGTTCAACTCCAGACACCAAATTGCAGCCTAATGGAAGCCACAGCCTAGCTTGCAAAGAGCCTGAGCCACAATCTGCAATTAACTGTGAAGGAGTACAGTGGTACACAGAGTTTCGGCCATAATTCATTCCAGAAGGTTGTTTGAGTGCCGTTACAGAACGAATTTGTTCCCATAAGGAATAATGTAAATTAGATTAGTACATTTCAGACCCCCAAAAATACACTTACAATAATACAGTGGGAGCACGGTTAATGAACACCCCGGAAATCGTGCAATTATGTAAGTATAATATTTTAAATGCTTGTGGAAGTATATATTTGGGGGTCTGAAATAGACTAACCTAAATGACATTTTTTCTTAAGAAAGTAAATTCGTTCGGTAATGGCACTTGAGCAGGCTTCTGCAATGAATTTTTTTCGTTAACCGGGGTTCCACTGTACACTTACATAATTGTTAGAGTTGGGAGCTGTACGAAACTCGGGTATCACTGTACAGTGGACCCCCGGTTTTCGTAATTCATCCATTCCAGAGGGTGCTACTAAAACCGAATACAGTGGTACCTCGAGTTACGATATTTTTTCGTTCGAGAATGCTGTTCAAGTGCCATTACCAAACAAATTTATCCCCATAAGGAATAATGTAAAATAGACTAGTCCTTTTACACCCCCAAAAATATACTTACAAAAGCATTTAAAAAAATAAACTTACATAAAAGGGCGATTTTGGGGACCATCGTAACTCGAGGTACCACTGTATTACTAACTCCGAATCTATTTTCCCCATAAGAAATACTGGAAATTCAATTAATCCGTTCCAGACACCCAAAAGTATTAAAATAAATTTTGTTTCTAGATTAAATTACACAGAAAACAATGAGACAAAGTATAAAACAGTAATAACTTGACACTTACCTTTATTGAAGTGGAAGACAGGAGGAGGGAAGAGGATGAAGTTTTTTCATTATTTGGAAGGGAAATCCCCTTCCATAAAGACATCAGGTAACAAGTCCCTGCATGCCTGCTACACTCCCTGCATGCCTGCTACACTCCCTGCATGCCTGCTACACTCCCTGCATGCCTGCTACACTCCCTGCATGCCTGCTACACTCCCTGCATGCCTGCTACACTCCCTGCATGCCTGCTACACTCCCTGCATGCCTGCTACACTCCCTGCATGCCTGCTACACTCCCTGCATGCCTGCTACACTCCCTGCATGCCCTGCTCCTCACTCCTGCATGCCTGCTTACACTCCCTGCATGCCTGCTACACTCCCTGCATGCCTGCTACACTCCCTGCATGCCTGCTACACTCCCTGCATGCCTGCTACACTCCCTGCATGCCTGCTACACTCCCTGCATGCCTGCTACACTCCCTGCATGCCTGCTACACTCCCTGCATGCCTGCTACACTCCCTGCATGCCTGCTACACTCCCTGCATGCCTGCTACACTCCCTGCATGCCTGCTACACTCCCTGCATGCCTGCTACACTCCTGCATGCCTGCACTCCCTGCATGCCTGCTACACTCCCTGCATGCCTGCTACACTCCCTGCATGCCTGCTACACTCCCTGCATGCCTGCTACACTCCCTGCATGCCACTCCCTCATGCCTCTACACTCCCTGCATGCCTGCTACACTCCCTGCATGCCTGCTACACTCCCTGCATGCCTGCTACACTCCCTGCATGCCTGGCTACACTCCCTGCATGCCTGCTACACTCCCTGCATGCCTGCTACACTCCCTGCATGCCTGCTACACTCCCTGCATGCTTCCTGCTGCTCACTCCCTGCATGCCTGCTACACTCCTGCATGCCTGCTACACTCCCTGCATGCCTGCTACACTCCCTGCATGCCTGCTACACTCCTGCATGCCTGCTACACTCCCTGCATGCCTGCTACACTCCCTGCATGCCTGCTACACTCCCTGCATGCCTGCTACACTCCCTGCATGCCTGCTACACTCCCTGCATGCCTCTGCTACACTCCCTGCATGCTGCACACCTGCATGCTGTACATCTCACTCCTGCATGCCTGCTACACTCCCTGCATGCCTGCTACACTCCCTGCATGCCTGCTACACTCCCTGCATGCCTGCTACACTCCTGCATGCCTGCTACACTCCCTGCATGCCTGCTACACTCCCTGCATGCCTGCTACACTCCCTGCATGCCTGCTACACTCCCTGCATGCCTGCTACACTCCCTGCATGCCTGCTACACTCCCTGCATGCCTGCTACACTCCCTGCATGCCTGCTACACTCCCTGCATGCCTGCTACACTCCCTGCATGCCTGCTACACTCCCTGCATGCCTGCTACACTCCTGCATGCCTGCTACACTCCCTGCATGCCTGCTACACTCCCTGCATGCCTGCTACACTCCCTGCATGCCTGCTACACTCCCTGCATGCCTGCTACACTCCCTGCATGCCTGCTACACTCCCTGCATCTGTCCTGCATCTGCACTCCCTGCATGCCTGCTACACTCCCTGCATGCCTGCTACACTCCCTGCATGCCTGCTACACTCCCTGCATGCCTGCTACACTCCCTGCATGCCTGCTACACTCCCTGCATGCCTGCTACACTCCCTGCATGCCTGCTACACTCCCTGCATGCCTGCTACACTCCCTGCATGCCTGCTACACTCCCTGCATGCCTGCTACACTCCCTGCATGCCTGCTACACTCCCTGCATGCCTGCTACACTCCCTGCATGCCTGCTACACTCCCTGCATGCCCTACACTCCTGCTGCCTGCTACACTCCTGCATGCCTGCTACACTCCCTGCATGCCTGCTACTGCATCTCTCACCCTGCATGCCTGCTACACTCCCTGCATGCCTGCCCCACCACCTGCATGCCTGCACTCCTGCATGCGCTGCTACACTCCTGCATGCCTGCTACACTCCCTGCATGCCTGCTCACACTCCCTGCATGCCTGCTACACTCCCTGCATGCCTGCTACACTCCCGCATGGCATGCTGACTCCCTGCATGCCTGCTACACTCCTGCATGCCGCTACACTCCTGCATGCTTACACTTTACCACAGGTCTAGCACTAGCTTTCTTTGGCCATGGTGGCTTATTTAGCCGTGCAAGCACTAAAAACAATGGAATAATGACAAAATGTATGGTATGAATGCGTGGGTGACTGTCACTTGCTGGTAAACAATGGTACACTGACTCTGGATGGAGTGTTGGGCCGTGTGGGCCACGCGTACACGTCCAGGACGAATTACTAATTCCGAGCGGATCTACAATTACCGAACCAATATTTTTCCGAAAAAATGTTACTACAGTGGACCCCCGGAGTTCGTGATATTTTTTCGGAAAAATATTGGTTCGGTGTTCGTGGATCTGCTCGGAGTTCGTGATTCGTCCCGGACGCGTACGCGTGGCCTGAGCGGGCCCGACACTCCATCGAGAGTCAGTGTGCCATTGTTTACTAGCACCCACGCATTCCCACCATACATTTTGTCATTATTCCATTGTTTTTAGTGCTTGCAACTGCTAAATAAGCCACCATGGGCCCCAAGCTCTAGTGCCAGCCCTTTACCAAAGGGCTGGCACTAGGGAGAATGTCTTCTTAAGTGATTCAGTGATTCTACGATATGTTAGGATACTAAAACAGCAGGAGTTCATAAAGGCTATAGTGCCTGCCAGCAATAAAGTGTAGCATTAACAGTGTAGCAAGTAAGTTAAGCCATTAATCTATAGAAAAATGATGACACGAAACTTAACTCCTCCAATGTTGTTGGAGTTATATAGGGTGACTGACAACACCCCCGTGTCTGGCGGCCATCACTATTTCAGGCGTATCTTTCAGTGGCCCTTATACACCTAACAACAAACAACACGAACACCAGTCCTCACATTTGTAATGACATTTTATTCATTCTAGAGTATATGTCATGTTTCTATGTTATTAATATTGTTTATTATGTCATATTAGATGAATTGTGATAGATAAATAAGCCATAGAGTTTATATTAGTGTCATTTTGAAGGACTATCTTCTCCTGTCCACAAACACACACCCCTGTCGCCAGAACAATTCCAAACATTCGCCAGAAACAGAACTCTCTGGAACACTTTTTTGAGCAACAGAGGTCCAGTGACTCTCAAGCTGGTCCTAGTGGCATTAAAAGAAAAAGAAGGGAAGTAACCCCAGAAAAGAACTTGGTACCTGAAGTGTTAATGGAAGGGGATTTCCCTTCCAAACACTAGCAACTACTCCTTCCTCCCCCCTCCTTCCATCTTCCACACATCACCAACTCTTCAATAAAGATAAGTGTTAAGTTATTACTGTTTTATGTACTTTGCATCTCATTCTTTTCTGTGTAATTTAATGTGGAAACAATATTTATTTTAATACTTTTGGGTGTCTGAAACAGATTAATTGAATTTCCATTATTTCTTACGGGGAAAATAGATTCGGAGTTCGTTATATTCGGTGTTCGGAGCGCCCTCTGGAACGGATTAATCACGAACTCCGGGGTCCACTGTAATTCCGAATTTCACGAACTCTGGAGTCCACTGTAATTCCGAATTTTACGAACTCTGATGACTACGAAAACTGGGGGTCCACTGTATATCACTAGTTCAAATAAAAGAAATGACATTTAGTGAGATTTCTTCATAATATCCAGTACAGAGCACAACACTAAGCTAGCGTTATCCTGTCTGTTAACTTAGATTTGCTAAGTGAAAAACTTCAAGTGTGTGAGGTCAGCCAGTTTGTACACATATATTTTAAATACTAGCTATGCAGATGAGCGAGTAGTATTTAATTATTTTCAACCAACATATGAGAAAATGATTGAAACTGGTAAGAAATATAGCACTGAATTTTAAACATTTGTACTCAAAACAAATGTGACATATTTTACCTGTTGCTGTTTCATTGTAATACCAGTAGCCTCGGACTCATCCGTTATAGTGTTTGCATCAACAAACTGAAGAGAGGATTTCTGTGGACTGTTAGTCTCTCCCCCTGTAATAGGCATTTGAATGCCGGCACTGCTGCTTCCATCCCCTCGTCCTCTAGCTAGAAATAAATAAAACTGGAGTTAAAAACATTATGCAACCAAGGCTACCAAAGAAATCTTAAGGTATTTCCCTATGGGAATATTTTATAATACTATTAATAATAATCTTCTCTTAAGGTATTTCCCTATGGGAATACTTTATAATACTACTACTAATAATTTTCTAACACATTAGCTATTTCTCACCAAAGACAAAAACATTCACCACCACTCATTCTCTGTTATTCCATAAGTGTGTGATCATCACAATTTAAATGACACTCTGAACTGAAAATTATTCCACTCTTCCTTCAGAATACAGGCACTGTACCTCCCACCTCCAGTACTTAGTACTGGAATACAGAGAATCATGAAAACTCCTGTTTCTTAAGATGGCAGCCACATTTAGAATCTACTCAGGACATTTTATTATGAAACCTTTTGAATAAACACCCAAAATGTGTCGAGAAATTTCACATAATTGTTTGATGACCACTTCATGAAGCTGCAAACCATATGCAAATTTAAAATCAGAATATATAAAAAGGAACATAAAATCACATCAGAGTAAAGAACTACAGGAAGTCAACGAAAGGGAAAACATGCATTACACTAGCAGTGTGGAGATGAGAATGGAGTCAGTAACCAGGTGGCACTGTACTGAGAGAATCTAACCAATGAAAAAAATAAGCAGGTCACCAACTTGCGAATGAGTTGCATCCCTGGTGTTTCACGTAACAAATGAGTTGATTGTATAGAAAACAGTACAAAATAAAAAAAGATCATGTTTCAAACATGCTTGTACATTGGAAGTTATAAACATATAGGTGCTTTTTAAGTGTCCCATTCATAAGTGCAGATGTTTGTAAAGTGGGACATTTGTAAGATGGGATCTCCAGTGTCACTAAGACTTGTGCACGAAATGCTTCTATGGGCTATGGGCTAACAATCCATTAAAGCTTTAAATTATTTTCTAAACTGAATGAAATGCAAATATACATACTTAATGCACCAAAGACAAAGGGGTCACCACTGACAGCAGGTTGTTGGAATGGTCGAAACACAGGGCTAGTTTGAGCATGGGTGAAGTCAAATCCCTGATGACCAGCCACATTATTTGTATCTGGAAACATACTATATATAAATATATCATATCTACAGTCAATTAATCACTTAGACTATTATCCTCATTCCGCTTTTTCTCTGTTCCTGTGTCAGTCTCTAAAACTATATTTCTTTGTTTCTCTCTTTTCTGTTTACATGTTTCTCTTTCTTTTCAGAATACATCTACCTGTTCAAATTTACATAACTGAAGATTTATCAATAAAGCAGTTCTTCTTCTTTCAACAAATCGGCCATATCCCACCGAAGCAGGGTGGACCAAAAAGAAAAAAAGTTTCTCTTTTTAACTTTAGTACATAATGTATACAGGAGAAGGGGTTACTAGCCCCTTGCTCCTTGTATTTTAGTCACCTCTTACGACACGCATGGCTTACGGAGCAAAAATTCTGTTCCACTTCCCCATGGAGAGAAATAAGTATTTTTTTTTTAACACGTTGGCCGTCTCCCACCGAGGCAGGGTGACCCAAAAAGAAAGAAAACCCCAAAACAGAAAAATACTTTCATCATCATTCAACACTTTCACCTCACTCATACATAATCACTGTCTTTGCAGAGGTGCTCAGATACAACAGTTTAGAAGTCCCTCCAAACTGCCAATATCCCAAACCCCTCCTTTTAAGTGCAGGCATTGTACTTCCCATCGTACTTCTAAGTAAGTAGTTATGTTCATATTAAATCTAACCCTTTCACTGTTAACACCCTCTCGAAATTGAAAGCATCTGTTGCCATTTTGAAAAAAAAAAATCTTCGAAAACGGCAGAGAATCTTTTTCTAAAAACACAAAATTTGATGCAGGCACAAAGTTGGAGGATGAGAGCACTTTATATATTAGCGATTTTACCCACTTTAAGGCCTATTTTATGCTTATTCCAGTGCTCAAACACATCTAGTTTCTGGCTCAAAATAAATTTTTAAACATTTCCTATTTTTCTCCAAGTCACTATTTTGTTTTACTTTAAGTTAGGTTGTTTATTTAGTTTAGGTATGGGTAGGTTACATAAATCTATAAAACATGTACATTTAATCACAAATAAGCAAATCAGAAAGTCGTAATACACATAGTAACGAGGTGGCTGAGGGAAAAAACCATAAAACATTCAAATTTAAAAATTTACTTCTCTCTGTGTGAGAATGGGCTGAATATATGATATTTTAAAAAGATAATACCCCCTTTTCCATGAGGCTTCAGATAAATTATATTTAGAAATGCATTTACAAACAAGAGGTAGCACAGGTAATTACACAAACTTAGTTGCATTATATATATAAACAACACAAAAAAACATTTTAATACAAACCTGCACACCGAAACATTTAAGTTTTTTATTCAGTATTAACATTCAATTGCCAATGAGAACATGCCATTACATGGAAGTTAACATAAGTACCATAAAAACATCAAAAGCAAGGCCTAAACATCAAAAGAAAGGCCTAAACAGTTTATTTCTATGTATAAAATTAACATCAAAAAGTTTTTATTTATTAATGCAGGATAGAGAACTACTTACCGGGCATGGATGACAAGTAGGGATGACTGTGGCTATGAGAACGCTGAAGGTAAAGTGTATGACCTCGAGACATAGCAAGAGACCAAGCCTCCCCGTCAGTGAAGCAATATTTACGTGTGCTCTCAGAATCCAAGCGAACCCATGTGCCTTGATTGTGGGATAGAGGAACAACCACAATTTGAAAAACAAATGTGTAATTCCTGAAGGATGACAAAAACTGACATTATTCTCTACAACATACTGTACCTCTTATTAACATACAAAGATTATTAAGCTTAGCCATAAATCCAATTCACAAGGAAGTCTTCCTCTTTCATTCAATTATTTTATTGTATAGCAAAGATCATTTTACAGTCTCAGAAAATGGTCTGCAAATTTACTCTTTAAAATTTGCCTTATTTTTTACTACAGGTCGGCCATCACTAATCCGGCATTATTGGGACCTGTAGTGTGCCGAATTAGTGAGTTTGCCAGATTACAGAGTGGTTAGATTAGAATACACTTTATTAGCCTATCAACAGAGACTCTTTTTGCTACATCTTCCTCATTTTCATCACTGCTTTCTGCTCCACTGGCTTGCTGCTGTGGATTTACAACCATCTGCACAATACAATTTCTGAGTCAGTATAATGATGAAATTTGAGTCAGGTTGGTGGATGAATTTGGTAGGGTATGTAAAAGAAGAAAATTGAAAGTGAATATAGGAAAGAGTAAGGTGATGAGGATAACAAAAAGATTAGGTGATGAAAGATTGGATATTAGATTGGAGGGAGAGAGTATGGAGGAGGTGAATGTATTCAGATACTTGGGAGTGGACATGTCAGCAGATGGGTCTATGAAGGATGAGGTGAATCATAGAATTGATGAGGGGAAAAGGGTGAGTGGTGCACTTCGGAGTCTGTGGAGACAAAGAACTTTGTCCATGGAAGTAAAGAGGGGAATGTATGAGAGTATAGTTATACCAACACTCTTATATGGGTGTGAAGCATGGGTGATGAATGTTGCAATGAGGAGAAGGCTGGAGGCAGTGGAGATGTCATGTCTGAGGTCAATGTGTGGTGTGAATATAATGCAGAGAATTCGGAGTTTGGAAATTAGGAGGAGGTGCGGAATTACCAAAAGTATTATCCAGAGGGCTGAGGGGTTGTTGAGGTGGTTTGGACATGTAGAGAGAATGGAACGAGACAGAATGACTTCGAGTGTGTATAAATCTGTAGTGGAAGGAAGGCGGGGTAGAGGTCGGCCTAGGAAAGGTTGGAGGGAGGGGGTAAAGGAGGTTTTGTGTGCGAGGGGCTTGGACTTCCAGCAAGCATGTGTGAGCGTATTTGATAGGAGTGAATGGAGACAAATGGTTTTTAATACTTGACGTGCTGTTGGAGTGTGAGCAAAGTAACATTTATGAAGGGAGAGTCCTGGAGATGGGAAGTACAGTGTTTGCACTCTGAAGGAGGGGTGTTAATGTTGCAGTTTTATAACTGTAGTGTAAAGCACCCCTCTGGCAAGACAGTGATGGAGTGAATGATAGTGAAAGTTTTTCTTTTTTGGGCCACCCTGCCTTGGTGGGAATCGGCGAATGTGTTAATAAAAAAAATAAATAATGATTTGGGTCAGTATAATGATGAAATTTGAAATTATGCTAGCCGAAATTAGTGCCGGATTACTGATGGAACCGGATAACTGATTGTTGGATTAGTGATGGCCGACCTGTACCCTGTAAATTACTATTATCTTTAAGCTGACTTTCTTCTTTCTTTCAACACGTCGACCGTTTCCCACCGAGGCAGGGTGGCCCAAAAGGAAAAACAAAAGTTTCTCCTTTTACATTTAGTAATATATACAGGAGAAGGGGTTACTAGCCCCTTTCTCCCGGCATTTTAGTCGCCTCTTACGACACGCATGGCTTACGGAGGAAAAATTCTGTTCCACTTCCCCATGGAGAATATTATATAAGAAGTGTTAATAAATTATTTTGTGATTTTTATCCAAGAAGAAAATGCCGTAGATGAAAATGTGTTCGAATTTATGAGTTTCTTTGTGTGACAGAAGTTTTGGGAAATATTATGTACATTAAAAGGGGAGATGTCTAGTAGGCATAACTAAGATGTGAACTCTAGCTCAGTCAGCTTCAGCAAGGAGTGGCAGCTGATTGGCTAGTCATGGGACATCATGAATAGCCACTCAAACTATACTTAAAAAACACATGACAGTTTTGCCCATTCTAATGAATGGGGCAAGAATTAGAAACCTTGGAGTTCGTACCTATAAGACATTTTTTATAAAAAAAAAAAAAATAAACTTACCATCTGCATTTTTAGCATCACAATCTGCTGAAATAACATTTCCCAGAACAAGCATTCCAACTGGTGGTGCTTTCAGATTTGGCTGGCTTCGAATGTTATGCCCTGAAGCTCCACATTTTACGACGGTGTACATTCCTGCACCACCACTTGCACCCTCAGCACCATCAGCACCTAATGAGGTTTCCCGGCGAGGGCTTCCATCACGGCGTCGACTTATAGTGTCAGTGATCACCTGAAGCACAAAAATAAATAAAGTATTGTACTAAAAAAAAGAAAAGAGGTTCACAACACATTCACTAGTGGAGTGTTGAGGTATCTGTAGAAAGAAAGGAATATATCAATTGGGGGGGATGGGGGGAGGAAGGAAAATGTACTAGATAATAGTGGTGCCAATCCTTTTATATAGGTGTGAGGCATGAGCTTTAAATGTTGCAGTGAGGAGTAAGCAAAGAATAGAAATCAGGCAATGAGAGGTTGGGTATTAGACTAGAGGGCAGGAGTATGGAGGAAGTAAATACAGTGGACCCTCGCTATTCGAACACTCCAAAACTCACCCTCATTCCAGAATGCTGTTCAAGTGCTGTTACCAAACGAATTTATTCCCATAAGGAATGATGTAATTAGATTAGTCCATTTCAGACCCTCAAAAATACACTTATAAAAGCACTTACAATAATAAACTTAAAATAAAAGGGTGAGTTTTGGAGTGTTCGAATAGCGAGGGTCCACTGTATGTTTAGATACATATTCGGGAGTGGACCTGTTAGTAGATGGTTCCATAAGAGATGAGGTGACCCATAAAATTGATGAAAGTAAAAAAAGGCGGGTGGTTTACTGAAGCATCTGTGGAGGCAAATATGGAAAGGTACAAGAGTATAGTGGTACCAACACTGTTGTTTGGGTGTGAAGCATGGGTTCTGAATGTTGCGGTGAGGAGGAAGCCGGTGGTAGCAGAAACGTCATATCTGAGGTTAAAGTGTGGAGTGAATATTATGCAAAGAATTCAGAATTTGGAGATTAGGAAGAGGTGTAGAGTCACCAAAAGTATTAATCAGAGGGTTGAGGATGGGTTGTTGAGGTTGTTTGGACAATTAGAGAGGAAGGAGAAAAACAGGATGACTAGGGCATATAAATTTAGGGTGGAGGGAAGGGAGGGTAGGGGTCTTTCTAAGCATGGAAGCAGCAGTTAAATGGTCTTGAGTGCTAGAAGCTTGGACATGCAGCAGGCTTGTGTGCATGTTAGACAGGAGTGAGTAGAAACAAGAGGTTTTTATGATTTGATGTGCTGCTGGTGTGAGAGAGAGGAAACATTTATGAAGGGATTCTGGGAAACTGGTTAGCCAGATTTAAATCCTGAAAGTAGGAAGCACAATGACTGCACTTTGAAGAAGGGGTGGGGATATTTGCAGTTTTGAACTGTAGTATTTGCACACCTCTGGCAAGACAGTGATGGAGTGAGCGATGGTGAAAGTTTTTTTTTTTTTTTTTTTTTGGGTCATCCTGCCTCGGTGGGAAATGGCCGGTGTGTTAAAAAAAAAAATAGTATTAATGCTATTGTTTACTGTATATAAACCTATGTGTGTGTTTCATTCAGAAGCTAAAAGGTTTCAATGGAACTGAGTTTACCTGGTCTAGAATAGTTTTAGGATGATCTAGTGGTACTAGGAGTGTCTTGCCCAAATGCTGATTGTACTGCAGACACCAAGCTTCGGAATATCCATTAGTGCAATACTGGCGTATACTTTCTGGGCTCAATCGTAACCAAACACCATCACTATTGTGGACCTGTAGAAAAAATGAAAATAATAAATTTTAGCTTATCTCATTTACTAATACAGTACCAAGATAAACGTATTTTATCAAACATTTAAAATAATTATGCCAATCATCTCCATAAAAGAACAATCTACCCATAATAAGCCTTAATTACTCAATGAATGGCTTCAGAATTAAGTCCATCAGCTGGCTCTTTCTTCTTTTTCAGTAATGTATTATCCTAATCCAATGTTTAGTTTTATGGGTATATCCTACCAAGTGACATTTGATTTTCTTGACAAATAAAGTAACATTTCCTACTGTAATTTGAGACTAAGCTCAATAATTTCTTTTCCAGTTTATATGTGTTATATTTAGCATCTTTCCATGTTTCACTGAGTTGTATGGAGGCTTTTGCCTCTTTTATTACATCCAGTTTCCACACTTCATATTTGCCACTTATCGAGGGAAGAACACACTGGTCAAATAAATGAAGTTTCAGCTATGGGAAGCTTATATTTGAATAAATAAGGAGCTTCCTGAAGACACTTCAACCAATTTTTGCCTTCAGCTTATGAATTACAGTTGACTACTACATTTACTTTATAAAACTGGGATGCCTGAATGTGCGTGGATGTAGTGCGGATGATAAGAAAGAGATGATTGCTAATGTTATTAATGAAAAGATGTTGGATGTCCTAGCTCTAAGCGAAACAAAGCTGAAGGGGGTAGGCGAGTTTCAGTGGGGAGAAATAAATGGGATTAAGTCAGAAATATCTGAGAGAGAGCTAAGGAATGGGTAGCAATAATGTTGAAGGATCAGTTATGGAAGGAGAAAAGGGAATATAAATGTATAAATTCGAGGATTATGTGGATTAAAACAAGGGTTGGATGCAAAAAGTGGGTCATAATAAGTGTGTATGTGTTGTTGTGTGGGGTTCGATTGATGGAGCTGTGAATAAACACACACGAAGGATGGCTGGTAACTTACAATTAGTGGTAAAAATAAGGAGAGCACCAGGCCTGACCTGTCTGTCTGTCTCTATACCCTGCCTTGAACTGAGATGACCAGTGCCCGAAGGGCATTCAAAGAGCTCGTGACGTCATGCTAGGTCAGCATGAGTCACATAACGGTCAGTGATTCATGTAGGGAGATCTGGAGAAGAGAGGAGTGTAGAGGAGAAAGAGAGATTTTGGAAGATGTTAAGCGAGTGTGTAGGAACTTTTGAACCAAATGAGAGAGTAATTGTGGTCTTTTTTTTCTTCTTTTAACACGTCGGCTGTTTCCCACCGAAGTGGGGTGGCCCAAAATGAAAAACGAAAGTTTCTCATTTTACATTTAGTAATATATACAGGAGAAGGGGTTACTAGCCCCTTGCAGTAATTGTGGTAGAGGACCTAAATGCTAAAGTAGGAGAAATATTTAAAGAGGGTGTGGTAGGTAAGTTTGGGGTGCCAGGTGTAAATGATAATAGGGGCCCTTTGATTGAACTTTGTATAGAAAGGGGTTTGGTTATAGGTATTTAATATATTTTAAGAAAAAGATGATAAATAAGTATACAAGATATGATGCAGGGCGTAATGACAGTACTTTGTTGGACTACATATTGGTAGATAAAAGACTGTTGGGTAGACTACAAGCTGTACGTGTTTATAGAAGGGCCACAGATATATCAGATCACTTTTTAGTTGTAGCTACAGTGAGAGTAAAAGGTAGATGGAATACAAGGAAAATGGAAGCAGCAGATAAGAGAGAGGTAAAGGCTTATAAGCTAAAGGAGGAGGCAGTTAGGGTAAGATATAAACAACTATTGGAGGATAGATGGGCTAGTGAGAGTATAGGCAATGCGGTTGAAAATGTATGGGGTAGGTTTAAGAATGTAGTGTTAAGAGTGCTCAGCAGAGGTTTGTGGTTACAGGAAAGTGGGTGCGGGAGGGAAGAAGAGCGATTGGTGGAATGATGATGTAAAGAGAGAAAAAGTTAGCATATGAGAGGTTTTTACAAAGTAGAAGTGATGCAAGGAGGGAGGAGTACATGGAGAGGAAAAGAGAGGTTAAGCGAGTGGTGAAGCAATGTAAAAGGAGAACAAATGAGTGGATGGGTGAGATGTCATCAACAAATTTTGTTGAAAATAAGAAAAAGAAAAAGTTTTGGAGTGAGATTAATAAGTTGAGGAAGCCTAGGAAACAAATGGATTTGATTGTTAAAAATAGGAGAGGAGAGTTATTAAATGGAGAGTTAGAGGTATCAGAAAGATGGAGGGAATATTTTGAGGAATTATTAAATATTGAAGATAGGGAAACTGTGATATCGAGTACAGGGCAAGGAGGAATAACATCTTGAAGGAGTGAGGAGGAGCAAGTTGTGAGTGTAAAGGGAAGTTCGTTAGGCAGTGGGTAGAATGAAAGGGGTAAGGCAGCTGGGATTGATGGGATAAAGATAGAAATGTTAAAAGCATGTGGGGATACAGTTTTGGAGTGGTTGGTGCTTTTCTTTAATAAATGTATAGAAGAGGGTAAGGTACCTAGGAATTGGCAGAGAGCATGCATAGTTCCTTTGTATAAAGGCAAAGGGGACAAAAGAGAATGCAAAAATTATAGGGGAAGAAGTCTGTTGAGTATATATGGTAAAGTGTATGGTAAAGTTATTATCGAAAGAATTAAGAGTAAGATAGAGTAGAATAGCAGATGAACAAGGAGGCTTTAGGAAGGGTAGAGGGTGTGTAGACCAAGTGTTTACAGTGAAACATATAAGTGAACAGTATTTAGATAATTGTAAAGAGGTTTTTGTGGCATTTATGGATTTGGGAAAGGCATATGACAGGGTGGATAGGGAGGCAATGTGGCAGATGTTGGAAATGTATTGAATAGGTAGGTAGGTTATTGAAAGAAGTGAAATGTTTTTATGAGGATAGTGAGGCTCAGGTTAGAGTATGTAGGAGAGAGGGAGATTATTTCCCAGTAAAAGTAGGCCTTCGACAAGGATGTGTGATGTCACCATGGTTGTTCAATACATTTATAGATGGGGTTGTAAGAGAAGTTAATGTTCGGGTGTTGGCAAGAGGTTTGGGGTTAAAAGATAAGGAATCTAATGCAAAGTGGGAGTTGTCACAGTTGCTCTTTGCTGATGACATTGTGCTTTTGGGAGATTCTGAAGAGAAGTTGCAGAGGTTGGTGGATGAGTTTAGTAGGGAATGTAAAAGAAGAAAATTGAAAGCGAATATAGGAAAGAGTAAGATGACGAGGATAACAAAAAAATTAGATAACGAAAGACTGGATGTCAGGTTGAAGGGAGTATGGAGGCGGTGAATGTATTCAGATAATTAGGAGTGGATGGGTCTATGAAAGATGAGGTGAATCATAAAATTGACGAGGGGAAAAACTGAGTGGTGCACTGAGGAGTCTGTGGAGACAAAGAATTTTGTCCATGGAAGCAAAGAGGGGAATGTATGAGAGTATAGTTACACCAACACTCTTATGTGGGTGTGAAGCATGGGTGGTGAATGTTGCAACAAAAGGAAGGCTGGAGGCAGTGGAGATGTCATTTCTGAGGGCAATGTGTGGTGTGAATATAACGCAGAGAATTCATAGTTTGGAAATTAGGAAAAAGTGCGGGATTACCAAAACTATTATCCAAAGGGCTGAGGAGGGGTTGTTGAGGTGGTTCAGACACGTTGAGAGGATGGAATAAAATAGAATGACTTTGAGAGTGTATAAATCTGTAGCAGAGGGAAGGCGGGGTAGAGGTCGGCCTAGGAAAGGTTGGAGGGAGGGGGTAAAGGAGGTTTTGTGTGCGAGGAGCTTGGACTTCCAGCAAGCATGCATGAGCGTGTTAGATAGGAGCGAATGGAGACAAATGGTTTTTAGGACTTGACGTGCTGTTGGAGTATGAGCAGGGTAATATTTATGAAAGGATTCAGGGAAACTGGCAGGCTGGACTTAGAGTCCTGGAGATGGGAAGTACAGTGCCTGCACTCTGAAGGAGGGGTGTTAATGTTGCAGTTTTATAATTGTAGTGTAAGCGCGCCTCTGGCAAGGCAGTGATGGAGTGAATGATGGTGAAAGTTTTTCTTTTTCAGACCACCCTACCTTCGTGGGAAACTGCCGATGTGCTAATAAAAAAAATAAATACATACCACATTTACATACGTACATACATAATATATATATATAGACATACATATACAATACATACCTCATCTACAAATGCAATAGTGCCATTAACATGAACAACACCAATTTGTTCGCTCTGAAGAGATGGGTGAGTTCGAATACGCAAACCAGCACTATTCTGTAGCACAAATTTGCGGAGACGTGAGGGCTGCTGTGAGGATCTTCGTATGGTGCTTTGCACAGGAGGAGTAACACCTTGGGGAGGTTCCTTGACCTCCATTTTATATGTCTGCAAATTAAAAGATACCCATAAAATACTGAAATACTAAAGGAATTTCCTTTAATTTCCTGTTTAAAAAAATTATGCTGAGCAATAAGTTATAAATACAGTGGTCCCCCGTGTAACGAAAAAACTTCATCCCAGAAGCCTGTTCAAGTGCCATTACCGAACGAATTTACTCCCTTAAGGAATAATGTCACGTAGGTTAGTCTATTTCAGGCCCCCAAAAATACACTTCCACAAGCACTTACAATATTATACTTACATAATTGTACGATTTCCGGGGTGTTCGTTACTCGGGGTACCACTGTAATTAATTTTCTTATTACAATACCTTCCATACATTTACAGCAAAATTAAAATGTAAAATAAATGTTATATTATTTACTACCTTACAGGATAAATACATCAAGAGGTACAGTATATAACTTTATGATTTTATATGGAGAGTTTACCTTAATCCCTATTTTCAGTATTAAAGTACAGTATTTTGATGTTATTATACAGGTGAATTGCAGTCTTAATAAGCTACACTTAGTACAGTCAATAGGCTTTATACCTAACAAACTTAGCTCTTTTCTAAGACATGTCTTAAGGCACAAGCAGTTTCATGAAATGTGGTGTATAACTTTGAATATGGTGACAGTAAGAAAAGCTGACTGCTTAACTTTACATTGCCCTTCAGGCAGTTATACTAAGAAGGAAGTAAAAAGCAGTATATAGTATATATAGATGGGCTTAGCAGTAAAGGTTAATGTTTAGAGGAGTCTGCCTGAAAGGTGTTTAGGACGACTATTTTGTCAGAATCTCTCCTTAAAGGACAATATTCATACAAAAACTTCCTTTAAATATATAAAAAGTCCTGTAGTACGTATATAAAAATAAACAGAAGCAGCAAAATTCTAAGCTCTTACTGAAGTAAAATAAAAACAAACACTTGCCTCCTCTAGTTGGTAGCCATCAATTGTAACATGCAAAGAGTACCATCCAGTGGCTCCAGGTGTCCAATTACATGAATATGTTCCATCATTGTTACTTCGCACGAGCATATTTTCTGTTGGACGACGGATGGCAGGTGACATATAGCGAAGTTCTTCGAAAGAGTAATTATCATAAGCCTGGTAAAGTAACAAGAAATCATAAATAAAAATAGTATAGCAAGAAGAATATAAATATGATTTATATCATATACATCAAGATTGTTTTCATTATAAATTATGAAGAAAATATAGTAAAAATGCAGCAGTTACAGCAAATATGCAAAGCAAATATGATTATTATCTCAAGCATTACCTGAAAAAGTAAACTTGTTTGAATTCAAAACATGATATGTTATTATTACACAAAAAAACTGTTTTCTAAAGTAAAATTCAAGTATGACATACTATTACTGAACATTTAGAAATAATACAGTGGTATAAAACCAATCATAAATAGAGCATAAACACTCTAGTTACTTTGTTGAGCATAGTACTATACTCTAAACAATTTATCTGACCTTGATCATAGTAATTGCACAGTAGCACATCTTGTCCTTAATGGACACCTGATATGGCACATCCAAGGAGGGCTGAGGGTGCCCACCAAATGTCATATTATCAGGCACATGCTGACTTATTCTTCTTAATTTGCCTTGATTTCCTTCTTCACCTGTGTTTACAGGAACTGCTACAACTTCCACCTGTTGTAGAAATACACAAGACATTTCTTTAACAGCTACTTCAGGCATTTTCAGAAATGAACTCTATTTATTTATTATTATAATTATGAATTGGTCCAAAACCCATAGGGGTTATACAGCACTTAGAGAATGGAAGGTCATCAAGTATGATATGGGGAAGGGAAGGTTAACTACAATTCCTTGGATTGAGATTATTATTACATTCATGGGAAGTGCTATACCCGATGGGCACTCACCACGAAGATTTAGTTAACCACAACGTTTTAAAATCTTGATTGGATTTATATACAGTTGACCGATGGATAACATGGTAGTTAAGTTCCAGAAAAAAAACATGTAAAAAAAAAATGCGTGCAAACTAAACTGAAGAACATAAAAGAAAAATAGGGTTATGTTCATTACATCTCCCAAAAAGCTAAAAAAAATTTGTAAAGGTTTTGAAACTGTAAAAAACAACGATGACAATATAAATGGAGGTTTATGTGGTAATGTTTGTTAGGCAAAGATTCTGCATCCAAATCTCTGCTAACCGACAGAGGTACTTTATTGTTTGTTGTCGTAATTGTTGCAACTGTATGGTGTTTATATAGGTGAGGTTAGTGGCTGGGGTGTATACAGGAGGGGTTAGAGAGACTGGGGGTGAGGAGAGTTTGGTGTGGGAGGTAGGGGATCAAACAGTAGATGGGTGGGGACAGGAATTGAAGACTGGTGATAGAAGATGGAGGATGCTAAGCGGTGGAGGCTCACAGATATGAGGTGGTGTGAGTAACCATGTCATTACCAGAGCAAACCATCAACAGTGAGCAGGTGTGCCTGGCACATGGCCCTGCTTTTGTCTCTCACTATTTTTCATTTTGCCAAGTTCATGTGTTTCCAGGCATTCTCATGTTATTTATCTCTCCAAAACTGTTTATCAGAAAAATAGCTGATAACTCACTCAATCTAATATATACTTTCTTTTCTACCTCCCTCACTATTCTTGTCAACCTTTTTCTCTCCCTATTATTCATGTTTCTTTTATCATTTTTACACTTTGAAAAACTTTTGTATACTAACTTATTCTTGTTTGCCATTCCCTTTTTTTTTTACCTCATTCAACTATTTATTCCCCTTCCCATCCTCATCCTCACTACCATAATCACAAACTTTCCCTGAACACACACTATCACTGGCATGTTTCAACTAACTGTACTTGCAAGTTTTTGAAAATAAATTTTGTTTAATATCAAATTACAAGTATTTAAAAATTAATAAAAAGCTGAATGTCTAATACAGTGGTACCTCGGTTAACAATATTTTTTCGTTCCAGAATGCTGTTCAAGTGCCATTACCAAACGAATTTATCTCCATAAGGAATAATGTAAAATAGACTAGTCCTTTTAGACCCCCAAAAATACACTTACAAAAGCATTTAAAAAAATAAACTTACATAAAAGGGCGAGTTTGGGGACCATCGTTAACCGAGGTACCACTGTATAATGCAATACAGAATATGCAATAAGGCATTAGACCTCACCTTGAGTGATGGAACATGAACCACCTCATTGTACTGATCCCTGGTGAGAATAGTGACAATAGCAGGCCACCCTGCTCTCATGTCATCTCTGCTATATAAAACTTCACATGCTCGAACATCAACATAGGAATCTGGTTGCAGCCATCGAGCGAGTCGTCCGCCGCTGGTGCCTCCCGCACACGATACAAAATCACGCAGAAACAAACGCTCATTGGAATGACAGCTGTTGGGATATTACAATATTTTAGTTGGCAACATCAATGTCTAAATATTAAAGCTACAACTTTTACTAGCCATAAACTGTGGTAACAATATAGTAGCTTATTCATATCTCAGAATATACAGTCTCTCCTCACTTAGCGACGTACTCGTTTACCGACGCCTTGGACTTACGACGGGCTCTCTGACTAGTATTTGTACCTAAATAATATATTTTAGACCTGATTTCCTCAATTTTATTTATTACAATATACAGTACACTGCTGTATAAACATTTAAGAACATATGAACATAAGAAAGGAGGAATACTGCAGCAGGCCTGTTGGCCCATACTAGGCAGGTCCTTCACAAATCCAACCCACTAACAGAATATTTGCCCAACTCAATTTTCAATGCTACCCAAGCAATAAGCTTTGATAATTCTATTTATTCATGTGCAAGTCCCATTCACATGCAACCCCTCTCACTCATAAGACGTGGTTTAACCCTTAAACTGTCCACACGTAGATATACGTTCACTCGCGAAAGTGACCGAATTTTTTGAAAAATAAAAAAATAGTTTTTTTTTCTAAAAATGAAGAGCACATTTTTATAAATAGGATAGGCTAAAAAAAACATTTTAGGCCAGTACTTACCGAGATATAAGCCCGTGAAGTTGGTGCTAAATGATGTGGTGTCGGCAAATGGAGCACTGCCGCTTGCAGAAACAAGAAACATTTATCGTTTTTTTCCATTTTCTGTTGTTTTCATCCTATGATAATAATGTTTTGATGCAGATCTATTCATTTCATTGCCAATTCTTGTTTAGACACAAATATTTGTTACTGAATTAGTAATCATACTGTCACAAACACACATGTTCACACTGATAAATAAATTTGTACACCTGGTTCAATCACTTACTATTGTTTACATATATATACAAGGTATTTACAGGTCCTATTTATGTTTCTAGAAGTCCACCACTGTATGATACTCGAAGAAGCATGGATTCATACAGAGTGCCACTCCACATTGCTGACACATGAATCGTGTGTCTTTTCGCACTTGGGGTCGCTGTGTACTGTAAGCACACACAACACACTTTTTCTTCTTTGGAGTAGATGGTAATGGTATCAGGCAGTGACAGTTAGGATAATCGGTTGGGCACTTCCTCTGGTTGTGGAGTGACAGGTCGCTGTTGTGGAGTGACAGGTCGCTGTTGTGGGGTGACAGGTCGCTGTGGAGTGGCAGGTATAGGTGTGGTACCATACTTTCTCCTATCTGCTTGATGACATTTAGGTGAATTCTGCATATCATTGTCGCTTCCCAGTCTTTATTTCATACATGTTGAAGGCATTGAGCATTGCAATGTCCACAAGGTGGAAAAACACTTATATATACCACTTGCGACTCCTACGCACACAGTCAACAAAGCCTATCATCATGTCACACTTGTCGACTAGTCGCATATTGTTTGTATAGTCGATGACAACAGCTGGCTTTTCAATAGGTTGATTGTTGAGAGTGCTCATTCTGTCTGTTTGTACCATCTCGTTTCTGTGGATGGTTGACAGCAATGTCACGTCCCTTTTGTCATGCCATGACAGTGCCATGATGTCATTGGCATGAAACGCCTGCACTACACTTCCTCCAGTGAACTTTGGCAAAGTATAGTTGAAAATAGTCTAACTCTGTAGACTCATTTGTGATGGGACAGTGTGGCATGATGCCACTTCCACTGCCATCAAAATTGAAAGGATGTGGCACGAATGGTGTATGTTCAGTCCACTTCCATTCACGATCAGATGGTGCAGGGTGGACCTGTGGCATGGGACGTGGGGGAGCAGGAGGGACGGGAGTGGGGCCAGCACATGATTGAGAGGGTGCCTCGTGGTCCTTTGTCTGTCCACACACCGCGCCACGAGGTCCAGGCACCATGCCACCCACCACCTCTTCCTCCATCCCAGCATACTCTCCTTCATTATCACTTTCACTATCAGTGGCTGGGGTTTTGGATCGTGAACTGCCACGACCCTTGCCTCTGACGGCATATGGCACACTGCCTGAACATAGGTAATGACGCCCATAAGTGTGTTTCACTGGGAATAATGATAATCACTGTCACTCGACGAATCGTCTATGGGCATAAAATCGATTTCATCATCGTCACTTATATCACCTTCACTATCGTTACTATCATAACACATGGAAAATGCTAATTTCCTCTTGCGGAGCTGCCTTTGGGTAGTAACACTAGAAACCCCAGAGGTGCTGGGCTGAGGGTCTGTGGCCACACTGGACACACCAGATGTGCTGGGCTGAGGGTCTGGTATGACCACACTGTCCACACTGGCCAACCCAGAGGTGATGGGCTGAGGGTCATCTGGGTTGTCATCAATAGTTTCACTAATTCCTTGATTATTAGTGGCTATATCACTGTCAAATCCACTAAGCTTGCGTTCTCTATCACTTTCCGAGAATAGTAGAGTGTTAATACGACGAGGCGTGAGTGAATCACGGGGGTGTGCCATGATGTTGACCCAAGATGAAGCTGAAACTAACTGGGGCTACCATGCGGTACCCTAATGTCCCCGATTTTTTTCATACTGCGCACACTGAGGGCGCAGACCCATTCTCTCATGTCTAGGCGACTCAGGCCTATTGCACTAAATTTGAACGAATGTAAAATAAAACGTAGATATACGTTCGGTCACTTTCGCGAGTGAACGTATATCTACGTGTGGACAGTTTAAGGGTTAATATGAAAAATCGGGACATGCCTGCTGAATGTCACATTCAGAAGTGGGGCGATGTTTAGCAATTCGAGAATAGGAAATGCGGGGAAGTCTCCCTTGAAGGCGTAGATGAGAGACGGCCATAGCATATGAGAAGCCTTCCGCCTCTTTGAGACAACGGAATTTCCCGCTCATTCAGGTAAACCTGACAACGCGAGAATATGATGGATGTGCCTCAATTTACAGTTAAGGCAAGAGGGAGGGAGAGTACAAGAAGAACTGGCATGGTCGTCAGCACCACAGACTGGGCATTCGGCCATGGACCTGCAATATTTCGCTGGATGACCAAAACGCCAGCAGTTTCTACACTGCTGCGGTGTAGGGGTCACCTTTCGAACTTGTAAACGTTGACCTGCAATGTAAACCGAAGGTGGTAGTTCACGGCAGTCAAATGTTAAACGAGCTATATTGCAAGGATAACGTCTTCGCTTATTGGCTGGGAGGACAAAAGTGTCAACTTTAAGGATAGGGAGTTCTTGGAGCTCAAGCTGCTCGAAAATGTCATCACCACATGTCTGGAAATTCCGTTGGACAACGGTGTGGGGCAAAATGACAGAACCACAACAAGAATTGAGGGAATGATGCTTGTCAATAGTAACAGGTGTAGTGTCAATGGTCGTAAGAAGAGAAAGATCGCGAGCTTGGCCAGCATTCTGGACCGTGATGATGCGAGTGCCGCTCTTGAGAGCGTGAAATGAGATGTCTTTACCAACATGGCGTAGCAGAGCTTTACCAATACTATGGTCTGAAAGATAGGTACGTATTAGGAGAAGTCGGTCGCAGAGTAAAAAACTTCGTCCATTGAGTAGTTTGAAACAGAGAGTTTAAGGGGAGTGCGTGACGAGCTGGTCGTTTCTGCGATGAACGAGAAGGGAGTGTCGAATCGTCATGTGTGGGTCTTGGTCGTTTTTGTGTGGGACCGGGGGTGGTCCGATGGGAGACGGGCGAGCGATTCGAAAATTGCCGCACCGTCGAGGGAGAAGCCGGAATCAAGGTCAGAGAAGAGCGAAGGTCAGACGTATCGAAAGGGCCAGTCGGGACCCTGGTACCTGAAGCAGGTGACGAACCAGCACCAGCAAGAGGTACAGGGGCATGAGAGGTGTCCAAAGAGTCATCCATTAACGAGGCAGGGTCAGTACTGGGTGCGGTATCAGGAAGGGGCCCGGGGGTAGTGGGTTCATGGATTGGGTCAGCCATGAGAGTTACTTCTTTCTTTTTATTTTTAAGAAAAAAAAGAAAGAAGCAAAGAAAATAAAAATAAAAAAAAAGAATAAAAAAAGGGGGGAACGTGGAGGAATAGGTCCTAGGAGGAATGAAAGGGAGCGCAAATCCCCCTCCGTGCCCAAGAGGACCTCAACACCGCAAGTAGTGCAGATGCTGCATGGAACCCGTGCCATACCCTACCCTTCATGCCAGTAAACCAGCAATCCGGGATAGCAACCTCACATCCACCGAGCCATCTCGCGGACAAAAGAGAGGGCGGCCGGATATCCGCCACAAAGCATACCGCCTTCGGCCACCACCCCGGAATCGAAAGGTGGCCTCCAGAGATACACCCGTCGCCCGAAAGATACCCAAAGCCACCCCCCGGGTGACCGGAGAGGGATCGGGACATCCCCAGGCGATCCAGATTCCACGGCAAACTACACCACCGCCAAGGACCTCAACGGAATGGGATGGACTACGATACCCTTCCCCCTACCTAGGAACTAGAATGCCTGAGGAGAGAAGCTCCCAGGGCAAAACTGGGAAGGAAATAAGGGAGGGATGAGGAGGAGGAGGAGGAGGAAAGGGAAAAGGGAGGATGGGGAAGATGGGAAAAGGGAGGGGGGATTGGGGGGTAATTAGGTTCGGTCTGAGGAAGAAGACCAAGAGGTCCAATTCCTCAGACCGATAGCCTCTTTACCACGACAAGGAGCCCCCCCTTAAAGAGGTGTCAATGTGGAAAAAGTAAACATACCTGTGACTGGCTTAAAGAGCTTAAAGAGCTTATCTTCTGTAGTTTTATCTGAGGCTCAATTTACCTTTTGAGTGGCTGATCAACTAGACTGTTATTGCTTGTACCCCCACATAGCTACCATAACTTGGCTGATAAAGACACTATGGCAGAATGGAAACCTTAATTGAGACAACCTTTTACTTGGAGACCAAGTGTTTTCAAGTCTACAGAGAGTACAATACATGGTAAGCATAGATATATATAGTATAGTGGGGAGAGCAGGTGACAAGGAGTCATGAGATGTGATCCTGACTGTCAGGTGAGGAGGGTAGTGTGTGCTGAGGAGTATGTCAACCAGGGGTCCCACCAACTTGAAACTTCCCTAATTCTGGTTCCAGTTGGCTCATATATACATACATTTGGAGACAAATGGTTTCTGGGACCTGACGAGCTGTTGGAGTGTGAGCAAGGTAATATTTTATGAAGGGATTCAGGAAAACCAGAGAGCCAGACTTGAGTCCTGGAGGTAGGAAGTACAGTGCCTGCACTATGACAGAGGGGTTTAGGATATTTGCTGTTTGGAGTGACATCTAAACTGTCCTATACGAGCACCTCTACAAAGACAATGATTGTGTGTGATTGTGAGTGTTTCTTTTTTTTGGGTCACCTTGTCTCAGTGGGAGACAGCCGACATGTTGAAAGAAAACATATTATATATAATAAACAGCAAGAGAAAGAGAAAGGGGTGGGGGTAGGCACTGTCGTTCCCATCACCATCATTCATTTAATAACTGTCCTGCTAAAATACAGATGACTCTCTGAACAGCAACACACATACTGTATACCGTTGTCTTCATGAACTACAAATGTGTGTGAACAAAGCAATTTATTTAAAAGGATGATGTCACATCCTGTGCTCCCAGCCATGTACAAACATTACAAGAAGAGAGGACTTCCTGTCTCACATGTGAGAAGGCCAGAATGTCGGGATTTCCACATCACTTGGTGCACAATTACATCCCGAGGGACTGGTCTGTAAAATTTGGGTTGTATTCACTGTATTAGCAAGTTTAAGCTTACAAATATTGAGATAAAACACAATGTTGACATTTCTATTAGTGATGGGTCTCCTTGGATGGTGTCTGGGCCATGATTATAGGCATCAGCCCCTCCTGCATAGTAATGGCTCCCATCTGCTTGCTCCTAAAGCACACAATGCTTCCATATACACTGGTAATTTACCTTACAAGCAAACTTATGCACTTGCTAATAAATCACATCCAGATATGGAAGCACAGGATTATATAAATTCTGCGGCTCCTGGGATTAACATGAATACAAGTGAAAGCAAGTCTGAAACCAAGCTAAATTTAAGTGCTATGCTCAACACAGTGCACACATCTGTAATGCCAGTGCAGATTACCAGTGAGCAGCCACTGCCACCACACACTGGTAGCTTAGTAACTGATAACAAACCACATCAAGATATAGCATCAAACACAGTGCATGCAACAACTTCCACAGCACCAGTGTGGAGCAGTAGTAAAGGACCTCCTACAGGTAGTAATGCAACAGCACCAGAGGAAAGCAGTATAAGAGAACCTTTCACAGATAATACACCACCACCAGCATGGAACAATAGTAAAGGAACTCTTGCAAATGATAATGCAACATTGAAAGACTGGACTCTCAGCATACTGCCTGACACAGTACCTACGAAGTCATCAGAGGTAAAACTGGATGGCAATACAGGAACACACAGCATCAGAGTGCCAGGTGTAGCTACAAACAGTCAAGGCATAACTACTAAGACTGTACAAAGTGGTTCAGTTGCTAACACTACCCACCTTAATTCTACAAGACATCAACAAAAAGAAGAAAAAGAGAATGATGACCCTAATAATCAAGGTTAGTTGCTAAATTACTACAATGCATATTAAAATAGACATACCATAATTAGTTTTAAATAAAGTAATACAAGAGTATTTTTTACAGCTTAGGCCATTTTCAGATAACTTACGTACAGTGGTACCTTGGTTAACGATATTTTTTCATTCCAGAATGCTGTTCAGGTGCCATTACCAAACGAATTTATCCCCATTAGGAATAATGTAAAATAGACTAGTCCTTTTAGACCCCCAAAAATACACTTTCAAAAGCATTTAAAAAAATAAACTTACATAAAAGGGCGAGTTTGGGGACCATCGTTAACCGAGGTACCACTGTATATAGTTTCACAATAATTCTCACAGGGTGCACAAGATCTAACATATTATCTTACTTGTTAGTTAAGCATATTCCAGCTACATCATGCATCATAATGTATATCATACTTTGCTTGATAATGCATTGTTGTTAAAAAAGTATGTGGTAGGTTCAGCAGAGTTAAAATAAATAGAAAGATATAGGCCAGCACTAAATTTGGGCAGGTTATGTCTATGGATTTTAAGCTGCACACAGTTTAAATTGAAGGAAAATTAAGCTAGTTCCAGATTATTTAAATAATTTGAAGAATTTTTTTTTGTTGCATTCACCAATATTTCGTCTCCACATCATTGACAGTTATGCTGTTCTGTATTGCACTATAAACTGACGAAACACATACTTATTATATTGATAACTTTTGCAGAGCTCTTAAGATTCAGTGCACTTTCAAATCACTCTTCATTTAATATCTTATGCTTTTCTCTTTCTTTCTTTCTATAAGTCCAAATATTGTACATACAATCCCCTTTTAACATAACTTGGGTGAAAGACGAATCTGACAAAACTATCAATGAAAGGCAACAGGGATAAAGCACAAACCACTGTATGTACTAAGGGATTTCAACATCAAAGCAATAAATCCCAAAATGATGTATTGGAGGATTTCATCTACAAAGAAATAAAGCACAATCAATGTACTGAAGGATTTCAACTATAGAAACCGACTAGCCAATGAAGCAGGAACAGCTAACAAATAGTCTGCCAAATTCATCAATGTTATGACTAGTTCCTTTATGCATGAGCACATCAAGGAAATGATTAACATGAGAAAGCAGAACACTATCAACCCTAGACTTTGTAGTCACTAGAGAGAAGAGTCTCAGCATGTAACTATGTTCTTTGGAAATAATTTATTGCTAACATGGCTATGGAAATGAAAAAGTAAAACACAGACAAAGGCTACTAGATTACTGTAAAGAAATGAACACAGAACTAAAACAACATTTAAAGAAAATAAACTGGAATGACTATAAGGAACAGAGATATATACGTGGACCCCCGAGTTTCGTAAACCCCGGAAATCGTACATTTATGTAAGTATAATATTGTAAGTGCTTGTGGAAAAGTATTTTTGGGGGTCTGAAATAGACTAACCTACGTGACATTTTTTCTTAAGGGGGTAAATTCGTTCGGTAATGGCACTTGAGCAGACTTCAGGAGTGAAGGTTTTACGAAACTCGGGGGTCCACTGTACCTGACTAATACTGCGGGTTAAGGTCCAGACTGCCGCAGTAAAGTGAACATTGCCTTGAAGTGAATCATAGCCTCTTTTTTTTTTCACTTGTCAGTGGATATAAAAACCTAGGCACTAGGCCTAAAAAAAAATGATGCAAAATTAAATTTTTTTTTTTTTAAAACTGAAAAAAGCTCTGAAAATAATAAGCATGAATATATATACAGTGGTACCTCTACTTACGAGCAAAATTCGTTCCAGTCAGCTATTCAAGTGCCGATACCGAAGGAATTTTTTCCCATAAGAAATAATGAAAATTAGGTTAATCCATTTCAGACCCCAAAAATACTTACAAAAGCACCTACAAAAATACACTTACATAATTGTTCGAGTTTTGAGCTGCTCGTAAGTAGAGGTACCACTGTATTTGATCTAGGTAGTAGGTTGGTAGACAGCAACCACCCAGGAAGGTACTACCGTCCTGCCAAGTGAGTGTAAAACGAAACCTGTAATTGATTTACATGACAGTAGGATTGTTGGTGTCTTTTTTCTGTCTCATAAATATACAAAATTTCAAGTATGTCTTGCTACTTCTACTTACACTTAGGTCACACTACACATGCATGAACAAACATATATACATATATATACACACACCCCTCTGGGTTTTCTTCTATTTTCTTACTAGTCCTTGTTCTTGAATATTTCCTCTTATCTCCATGGGGAAGTGGAACAGAATTCTTCCTCCATAAGCCATGAGTGTCGTAAGAGGCGACTAAAATGCCAGGAGCAAGGGGCTAGTAACCTCTTCTGTACAGATTACTGAAGTTAAAAGAGAAACTTTTGTTTTTCTTTTTGGGACACCCTGCTTCGGTGGGATGCGGCTGGTTTCTTGAAAGAAGATATGTACGTATTTGAAAAGCGCCATATTAAAAAAGCACTCTAGAGCGAGCACCATATTAATAAGGTATGCCTGCACAAGGTACTGTAGTCACAAATAATCAACATTATTCTGAAGAAACTAGACAACATTTCTGCTCATGCTGGACCATTATCAAATCACTACAGTTGTGTCTTGATAATGGTTCAGGACAAAAATGTCATCTAAAATTTCATCTCTAGAATAATGTAGGTTATCTCTGTGAACTGTTCCAACCATGATATTGTGACTTATTCTTTACAAACTACTCAAGAGGGTACACAAGACATTTTGCAAAATATACAAAAATGGAACAATGACAGTTTATTCCATAAGGAGGAATCAATCCCAACAACAAGCCACGGAATAACGAAAAAGATTTTAAACCTATGTAGAAAACATGCTAACCAGTGACTAATCAGATATTTAAACAGCACTGGGTCTGTCCAATAATTGGATAAGTGTGGTGTCCCTCTATGTGGGACACCACAACAACCATGCATGGGATTGCTGTCCCAACAGAATATACCCATAAAATGTTTTGAACGGCCCCATTTTTATCATCAGTTGCATACAGAAACTTCTCTGACTGTCAGACTCATTCAACATTCTCTGATTATCAACTTTCCCCAATGTTTTCTAAAACTCCTAATGTTTCATCATGCGTGGCATTAATTAGCCACAATGGCATATGGTACCTTTAATGTTAACTTCTCAAAGGCTAATGTTATTCTAGTTTTAAGTCATTCCTTTATCCAGAAAGTCTTCTGGGCCATGAACATAATGTGTCCCTGGAACAAGGGATGGCAGGCAGCAGGACTCCCAGAAGAAATGATCTGTGCTCAGCCTGTCTCTGTGACACCATGAAAAAGAATGTATACTGCAAACATGAACATCTTTATAATGTAAGTTGCAAACTTTATCAGTCTAAATATAAATATAAATTCAGATATGTAAAAATCATCACTTGAAAAAAATGAATTCTTGAGACTGGCATGATCCAGGATTATCCCAGATTCATTCTTGAGACATTAGTGTGTTAGATATGAGGTTTGCCCGAAATGCTCTGCATAAAAAGGGGCTTTTGGCATGTAAACCCAATTGTTATACTCCTTTGTACAAACATGTATTATGCTGAAATAAAATTCTTCTTTTCTTTCTTTCTTTCAACAAATCGGCTGTTTCCCACCAAGGCGGGGTGGCCCAAAGAGAAAAACAAAAGTTTCTCTTTTAACTTTAGTATTGCATACAGGAGAAGGGGTTACTAGCCCCTTGCTCCCGGCCTTTTAGTCGACTCTTACGACACGCATGGCTTACGGAGGAAGAATTCTGTTCCACTTCCCCATTATTATTATTATTATTATTATTAAAGTGGAGGCAAATGGTTTTTATGACTTGACGAGCTGTTGGACTGTGAGTAGCATAACATTTATGAAGGGATTCAGGGAAACCTGTTAGCTGGACTTCTGTTTTGGGCCACCCCATCTCAGTGGGAAATGGCTGGTGTTAAAAGAAAAAAATCTCATCTGGAAAACACTTGGGTGTAATGAGTGTTTAGGGATGCAGCACCATTTTAACAGCACTTGGGTTTCAAAAGAAAAATCTGCTGCAGAATAATCTTTTGAATATGTTCAATGCATTGACTTTACCCTAATTTATTTTATTTCAATATTTATTATAAATTTTAATAATGATGCCACCAGAGTAATGCTTAAGGAAATATGGGCTCCTAAACTTTTGGAGCAGTGACAGCTCAGATTCAAAATCCAAACCACAAAATTTTTATAAAAAAAGTCTTAATAAATTTCATAGACCTAAAGCAGTCTTTGATTAGAACACTTTGTTCATCATTAGGGACATTTATAAGGAAATGCAACCACTGTGCTCTCACTGGCTCACTTCACAATGCTTATTATATTATTGCTCACTAAGGGTTCACAAACTTCAGACCAGTGTGCATGCAAGTGGTGCCTTTCATCCAATGATTTACCACTTAGATATCAAAACAAAAACCAGCCAAAGAATATTTTTAAAAATTTGCTAACACACTTACCAAGATTGCAAACACTTTTAAATGAATTTCACTGTAAACTACATATTTAATAAAAAGTTTAAAGTGTGGGATACCATACGAGGGAAACATGAGTGATTAATTTGTATGGAGGGAATGATAGTTTACTGTTCAGTGTGTTGTTTCCTTTTACCCTCAATTCTTTCCATACAAGCTTACTTTTCATTCCTTTCATTTAAAAATAAAATAAATGTTACATCTTTTCAATCCCTTTCAGGGTTGAGTATTCCATTATATTCATTTGCATCTGTAGATCTATCTAAATATAAACACTATATTAAGTTTACTGGAAATGACTCACTTTAAAGATAACTTTTAGAACACAACTCCATCACTAACAAGAACTAATAGTACGTATACATTACAAAATAGTTTTTAGTTATGATCCAGTATTACCCCTGTTATAATTTGCAGGGGGCATCAGAACATCTAACTCTCAGCAGGGAGCTTATTCCTCAGAGTGCAACATCTTTGCATATATTGAACTTTAAAAATGTAACAATAAATAATGGTACATTCTCCAGTGGAAACCTTGAGCTCCGGCAAATTCACTTTGAAAACATTGGACTAGTACAGCTCTTCAAAGACTCTTTGTACTTCAGTTCCAAAGCAAAGTGAGTAGGATATTTTTTCTTAGTTTTAGATGGATGATT
Organism: Cherax destructor; assembly: GCA_009830355.1. Classification (NCBI taxonomy): domain Eukaryota; kingdom Metazoa; phylum Arthropoda; class Malacostraca; order Decapoda; family Parastacidae; genus Cherax; species Cherax destructor. The sequence continues at coordinate 56,715 of WNWK01007748.1, forward strand.
TTACATACCCATATACTACATATGTAGCTATATACATACAGACATACTTCGTTAATATGACACTTGCTTTAGAGTGCTTCGCTAATATGGCATTTTTCAGTTACGTATATTCATGTTTATTATTTTCAGCAACTGCCTTGTTCTTAAGATGGTTTTCAACAATTTTAATTTTTTTTTATTTATTATTTTTACTTTTGCATAATTTTTTTAAAATAATGATAGTGTAAAAATGTTTTCAGGCCTTTATATGCACTGGAAAGTAAAAAAAAAGGCTGTGATTCGCTTTATGGCAGAGGTCTGAAACCTAACACACCGTATTAGTGAGGTATGCCTGTATGTACATACACACATACATAGTGTTACTACATACTGATAATTTAAGTACAGCAGTCAGATATGATTTAATGATTTATTATCAAATGAAGTTAAGCAAATTAAACATTAAATAGTATATAAAAAGTTGATTTTTGTAAACAAATAATACAGTCAAATATCTGCATGTTTGTCATAAATATCTAAAAGTACTATGTATCTTTTTAGTCAAATTTATACACGAACCAAATTCATAATGACAATTATAAATACTGTACAGAGAGAACATGGAAGTAGCAGTGCTGTTTACAAGATGTAACATCAGAGAAATACCAAGTGAAACTCTCACTCAATATTCAAGAAGTAAAGACCAAAGAAATGATATAGATTTGGAAGAAACAAGATTCCTTACTCTGCAGTTTGAGTGGTAAGTTGGTTAATAGATAATTCTTAAATTTTGGTCTGGGACTTGGAAGTGATCCCTCAGTCTCCTACACCTTATCTTATCAATGTTGGACTATATAAAGAGGCATCCCTGGTTTTATGCTTTAGATGCAGTTCTGGTCCATGGCAGCTACATTAAGTTTAATCTTGCCATAGACACTTAATTTGGCATGAACCCATACCATTTGCACATGAAGAATGCATATCGCACATACGTAATCACCAATACAAATGAGAAATTTAATATGGCATGAACCCATACCATTTGCACATGAAGAATGCATATCGCACATACGGAATCACCAATACAAATGAGAAATTTAATAAAGCAAATCTGCATACAGCAAGGGACACCACAATCAATAATCAAATGAATTTATTTCTTTATATAATAAGCAATGTTAAGCTTCATCAATCATGCTTATACTGCATTTCACACAGTTTATAATTATAAAAATTCATAAACATGTTGAGTGTAAATGTTCTTTTGATGCAAACCATACCACGGGTGGGGTTCGAACCCGCTGTTGACATTGATATGCCTGTATATAATACAGCACTTATAAAAATCACATAAATAAAAGCAGATTAGGGAAAGTTAAAAATTTCAATACAAGAAACAGATACAGTGGTACCTCGAGTTACGATATTTTTTCGTTCGAGAATGCTGTTCAAGTGCCATTACCAAACGAATTTATCCCCATAAGGAATAATGTAAAATAGACTAGTCCTTTTACACCCCCAAAAATATACCTACAAAAGCATTTAAAAAAATAAACTTACATAAAAGGGCGATTTTGGGGACCATCGTAACTCGAGGTACCACTGTACTGTTTATAAAAGAAAAACACCAAGCAACCATATTTATTGTTGCTTAGTGTCTTGTGCATCTGAACTGTAGTACCAGCAAGCTCCTAGCAAGACAGTGATAGAGTGAATGATGGTGAAAGTGTTTCTTTATTGGGTCACCCTACTTCAGTGAGAGATAGCCAGTAAAGTAAAGTAAATTTTATTTCTTTGCAATTTTACATAGATATTGGTAGTTACAATCATAAACTGAAGTGCAAGGACAGCCACTGGCATGCCATGGCATTAGTGTGTAATAGTACAGCCAGACCCCTACATTCACATGGGTTACATCCCCAAAGCACTTTTAAATCTGGAATTCATGAATATTGACTCAACTGTATTACCAAAATTCTTAATTTTGGAGAATATCTTAAATTAGAAATTTATTTTCTGAATTTGGGAGTACACAGGGATTCTGAATACTACTGCAAAAGAATTCTGAGTGAGAGATATTACTACTATAAATTTGTAATGTTTTCTTCTTTACCTTATCATTCTAAAATCATGAAGTACGTTGTATTAATACAACCACCTTATTAATGCAATATTTGTTATTTCAGGTGCAACATAACAACCATTGCAAGATATGCACTCTCCAACGCACGAATTCTCTACTTTACAATGCGCAATGTAAAGGTACTACATAATGTACATTAGTTTTATCATGACAACACTATGTACACTACTGTAGTGTTATCACAACACTAATCTACATTAGTGTTATCACAACAACAATGTACACTAGTGTTATTATGTTTGCTTGCATAATCTGAGCATAAGAATATTGGAATACTGCACTAGACCTACAGTTCAACTTATTTTTAAAGCAACACATAGTTGCTTCTACCCAGATACAACTCTATTATCAAATTAGTGCTTTACTATATCCAATCTAAATCAAAATTTGTCCAACTTGAATTGAGTATTTCCATTACGTTTTGCCCTATTTTAAGATACTTCTCATCCTGAAACTGACCAAAATCATCTCCATTTCAAATGATACCAAAAAAAAAAGAGCCAATAAAACTAACACCTTAAAGTTGCTATTTTAATCTTTTCAGGGTCGAGATCCCCAATCCATAACTCGTTCTCAGGGTCGAAATTGTTTTTAAAAAAAAAAAAAAAAAAAATAAAGATTTTTTCTTACGAAATGATAGAGAATCTTTTTCCGATCATAATGACACCAAAAGTATGAAATTTGGTGAAAAACTAACGGAATTATGCTCTCGCAAAGTTAGCAGTATCAACGATATTTACGCATCTGCGATTTTGCCAACTTTGAGCCCTATTTTCGGCCAATTCCAATGTTTCATTCTACTAAAATTATAGCTATTTCGCTAGAATTCCATTTGTTCTATCAATTGAGTACAAGAAACCACCAATTTACCGATTTCAACTACCCAATAAAGTGGTCAGAAATTGGCAATTTGGCCAATTTCACACAAATTTCAAAAGATGCCAATTTCAAAATATAGTCCAGAATAAACAAGACAGACATTCCTGGCACTAAAATAACATTTTATCTGTTCATTAGTCATGTCTCCAGGCCCCTCTTACATTACTTTTGCTTTCCATTTTGAAATTTTATTCTCAAAAAATAGAAGATTTTCTGTTATGTATACTACTGCATCATTGCAAAAACGGTATAAATAATATCAGCGCACTTGTGCAAGAATATTAGACTTGCCAGTTGATGTGCATTGGACACGTGGCGTGATTTGTTTACTCTTGAACATTGGCAAGAATCGAACATTTTCGCTACTTTGCGCTCAATTTCAAGGTAGTTGTCATCGTGAAACCAATCAAAATTATCTCTATTTTTGTAATATATCTTCGATTCTATCAAATGAGACCAAGAAAATGAGAATACAACCATAAATACCATATGAAAATAGACTGCAAAGTCTCTGTTTTAAATAAAAAACACGGTCAGAGTTTTTTTTCTCATTATGCACTGTGTTACAGGATTTTTTTTATACTGCGCACACAGACTGCACAGGCCCATTCTCTCATATCTAGGCCTATCAGCCTTTTCCCGCTTGATTTGAGGGCGCTAGAATTTATGCGTACTAGCACGTCAAACACCCTGGTGCGTAAGACGTACTAGTACGTCAAAAACCCTGAAAGGGTTAAACCATATACGTACAGGGTCAGAGGTTTTGTTTTTCTCATCATGCCATATACTCACTGTATGGACCCATTCTCTCATGTCTAGGCCAAAATATACCACTTGAGGGTGCTGTGCTTAAATTTATTCATTTTACGGCAAACAAAACACTCCAGTGTCGAGGGCACCCCATTCCTCCCAATTCTGATTGGCTAAATTCTGATAAAAAAAGATAAATGGTACTTCGGCCTCTAAGATGCTGGGTAAATTTTCAAAACTTATTTTTGGAAAAAAAAAAAGTCTTCAACAACATAAAATACTGTAAATAACACTGGTATCAATAACATAGATGTATGTAAGTGACAGAAAAAGGGTTGATTCTTTCACAGGTGGAGAACATGGAAGAAAACTCAATACATCTTGATATCTATGAGGAGTGGTTAGTGGAATACTGCAGCCTTCCCAGGCTTGTCTCACACACCATCTCCTTACGTGCACAGATGGTGGTGATTTTCTCTCATAATATAATGAAAGGATTAGAGAACAAATCCTTGGACATTATTTCCTCTAATCAGGTATGTACAAGTATTGAAAAATTACCATAAACCCACTGTGCTTTAAGATTTACAAAAAAACAAAAACAAAAATTAGAGATAATTTTTTTTTCAACAAGTCGGCCCTCTCCCACCGAGGCAGGGTGACCCAAAAAGAAAGAAAATCCCCAAAAAGAAAATACTTTCATCATCATTCAACACTTTCACCTCACTCATACATAATCACTGTCTTTGCAGAGGCACTCAGATACGACAGCTGAGAATAAGTCCCTCCCAACTGTCACTATAATAATAAAAACATTTCAAACTATAGAACTCATTGCTGATGACACAATTTATACCTTATCATGATATGAGTCCCAGACTTTAAATATTTTAGTTAATAATGAACTATAGCAGACATTAACAAAATAACTCAATACACACACAAAAAAATATACTACATATAACTTTTGGGAATACATCATATCCACTATTAGTCATCCAAATTAAGAAATCTGAAGTGGAGAAATAGGAAGAGGTAAGTTTCTAGGTTTTCTTGCAGATAGTAAATAAAAACTTAATGCTCATTTATAAAAAAGCTGTAGGATTACTCTCCAAAATTCATTATTATATCCTAAATCTATACTACTACTAATACACTACATTTCTATCTTTTATCTATACTTCAACCATTCAATTTGTGCTTGGGGTTCTACCTCAGTTGTCCATCTCAAATAAATTATCACAACAAAAGCAAGCTATCAGATTCATCACAAACTCAAATTTCAGTCAACATACTATGGATGCATTCAAATCCCTAAACCTCCTAAATATAAATGTCATATGTAATTTCTGTATTAATCTTGGTTCCACCTCTTCAAAGCACTATACAGTGGACCCCCGGTTAACGAAAAAACTTCATCCCAGAAGCCTGCTCAAGTGCCATTACCGAACGAATTTATTTCCTTAAGAAATAATGTCACGTAGGTTAGTCTATTTCAGACCCCCAAAAATACACTTCCACAAGCACTTACAATATTATACTTACATAATTGTACGATTTCCGGGGTGTTCATTAACCGGGGGTCCACTGTACTGTAATGGTGACTTACGACACTCACTAGAAAATTATAACTGAACACACAGGGATCACACTTGAAACTAATACCTTTTTGATATTCCTTGTGTTTGTTTCAACCTCTAAAAACTCAATGGAAATAAAAAAAAAAATAATGAAAATTTGGTATGTCCTACAAGTTAAAATAATTCTTTCCGTGTATTTTCCTGAAAGAGGTTCTAATGCAGCTTGTGCATACTGCCATTACATCAATACTGTACTTCCAAGTTTAAAATTACAGTGTTCCTTTTCTTAATTTAATTATTGCCCTCATATTTTATCAGTAAATTTTAATTTAATGTCTCACTAAATACAGTACAGTACTCAATTCTCAATAAAATTTGTTCTGAAATATTAAGTAACAGTATATAAAACAATATTAACCCTTTGAGGGTCCAAGCCGTAGATCTACGCATTGCACACAGGGTCCAAACCGTAGATCTACACCATGAGCTCAGCTCACTCAGATAAGCTGTGATTGGTAAATTTGGGCCTAGATATGAGAGAATGCATCTATGTGGTAAGTGTGCACCATATAAAGTAAATCCTGAAGCACATGGTGCATAATGAGGAAAAAAAAAAAAACTGCGACTATTTTTTTTTTATTAAAACAGCAACTTTGTGGTGTATTTTCATATGGTTTTTACGGTTGTATTCGCAGTTTCTAGGTCTCATTTGATAGAATGGAAGATATATTACAGAAATAGAGATGATTTTGATTGGTTTTAATACTGAAAATAGCTTCTAATTGAGCTCAAAATAGCGGAAATGTTTGATTTTTGCTGATTTTCAAGAGTAAACAAATCACATCACGCAACCAATACACGTCAACTGGTGGGTCTAATATACGTTTACAAATGCACTGATAGTGTTTATACAATTATTGCAATATTGCATAAGAGTAATTCATCTATTTTTTGGTGTGAATAAAAATTCTTTATGTAAATAAAAAATCAAAATGGAATTCAAGTGTAAAGCCTGGAAACATAACTAATAAACAGAGGAAATGTTATTTTAGTGCCAGGAATGCCTGCATTGTTTATTCTGGACGCTGTTTTGAAATTTTAATATTTTGAACTTTGTGTGAAATTGGCGAAATTACCAATTTCTGATCACTTTATTGGCTACTTGAAAAAGTTGATTGGGCAGTTTCTTGTGCTCAATCAATAAAATAGAAGTAATACTAACGAAATAGCTAAGAATTTGGTCAACTGGAATAATGTAATTGGTCTAAAATAGGAGTCAAAGTAGGCAAATTTGCGATAGTGTAATTTCGTCAGTTTTCCACCAAATTTCGTACTTTTTGTTTTATTACCTTTAGAAAAAGATTCTCTACCATTTCATAAGAATTTTTTTTTTTTTAAATTCTTGGACCCTGTGGACAATGCGTAGATCTCCGGCTTGGACCCTGAAATAAATAACCTTATATACAATGTCCAATTTATTTTATATTATACTACGTATTAGTATTAATCCTGGCTTTGTACTTTCTTACACATGGGCCTTCAGTTTATTGTATGTCCTGTGCAGTAATACTGAAATTTAGAGCAGTAGTTGCATTTGTATTTGACCAACATTTGTAATAACCTCCACAAACATTATAGCAAACTGTTTTACTGAAACTTTCAACAAATTGCTTGCAAAAATTCCAGTAGTTGCAAGTTTATTTTACTTCATTCCAGAAGCCTGCTCAAGTGCCATTACCGAACGAATTTACTCCCTTAAGGAATAATGTCACATAGGTTAGTCTATTTCAGACCCCCAAAAGTAAACTTCCACAAGCACTTATAATATTACACTTACATAATTGTAAGATTTCCAGGGTGTTCGTTACTCGCGGGTCCACTGTATTTAGAAATAAAATTGATCAAAACTGTGGCACATGTTACCAGATTTATATATATAAAAAAAAGTAGCATAGTTAATGAATTCTAACACCTTTACACACCTCCCTATCCTATTAACCCTTAAACTGTCTACACGTAGATCTACGTTCACTCGCGTACTGCTCCAAATATTTTGAAAAAAAAGAAAAAAAATGAAGAGCACATTTTTATAAACAGGATAGGCTAAAAAATTTTTTTTAGGGCCAGTACTTACCGAGATATAAGCCCGCCAAGTTGGTGCTGGATGCTCACCTGATGGCAATATCAAGTCCTGCCGCCGCTTGCAGAAGTATTGCTGATATACTTTTTTTTCTAGTTTTTAATTTAATTTATATAATTTTTATATTCTGATAATTACAATTTATAATAGTTCTTGTGATTTCATAGCCAATCTTTGTTCTAACACTAATATTAGGTACTGAAATAGTACTCAAATAGTCACAATCACACCAACAGGTGTACATTTTCACCTGCCTTGGTCATTTATGTACTATTGTCTATAAATATATACAAAGTATTTATAGGTCCCAGCAATGTTTTAGACATCCTGGAGTATATATGAAACTCCTTGAAGAATGGTGTTATGACAATTGCCAGATAACTACTGATAAGGCAGTGACACTGATGAATGAATGTGTGCAGGGAACCCTCGCTTTGTTTTCACTGTCTGTATCTGTCTGTCTGTCTATCTATCTATCTGTCTGTCTGTCTGTCTATCTATCTGACTGTCTGTCTATCTATCTTTCTGTCTAGCTCTGCTTATCTTTCTGTCTGCCTGCCTATGTGTGCCTGAAGTATAATATGAAACTCCTTGAAGAATGGTGTTATGACAAGTGTCAGGTAACACTGACATCACAATGACCTTGATGAATTAATGTGCACAGGGAACCCTCGCTTTGTTTAGACTGTCTGTCTGTCTATCTATCCATCTGTCTATCTGTCTGTCTAGCTCTGCTTATGTGTCTTTCTGTCTGCCTGTGTGTGCCTGGAGTATATGAAACTCCTTGAAGAATGGTGTTATGACAAGTGTCAGATAACACTGACAGCCCAATGACATTGATGAATGTGAGCAGGGAACCCTCTCTTTGTTTCCACTGTATCTGTCTATCTGTCTGTCTAGCTCTGCTTATCTGTCTTTCTGTCTGCCTGTGTGTGTGTTTTTTCTGTCTGCTTGTCTCAGTCTCAGAGTGCAGCTTGTAAACCAACAGGTATTATACACCATGCAGAAGTGACAATGCGTATTACTTGCCAGTCATGTTTATTATGTATGTCTTATATCTACAAGCATTGTATAGCACTTTGCCTGGAATTTTTGGGTTATCCTAGGTAATTTACACTATGTATAATAACTGTACTTATGTGTACATGTGAGAGAGAGAGATATATATATTACATATATAGATAAACAGATATATAGACAGATACAGATATAGGACAGATAGATATAGACAGAGATATAGACAGAGAGAGAGCCAGAGACAGCCAAAGCCAGCCTGCTGAATACATAAGAACATAAAAAGAAGGAACACTGCAGAAGGCCTACTGGCCCACGCAAGGCCAGTAGGCCATGTCACCCCCCCCCCCCAGCTTAGAACAATGACCCACCTAGTCAGGTCACATTCTCTGAAGGAAGGAGCACGGCATCAGACCTACTAGCACAAGCTAGTCAGGTCCAACTCACACCCACCCACAACCACTCATGTATTTATCTAACCTATTTTAACTTTCCTCTTATAAGGGGAGTGTTAATGTGACATGACATCAGTGAATCTCCAGTGTTTGCCACACTATTTGCTCTAGCTGGCACTCAATTGAACTAGTGTTCCCATAAGGTACTAAGTGGTCCCAGATTTTTTTAATACTGCGCACACTGAGTGCGCAGACCCATTCTCTCATGTCTAGGCAACTCAGGCCTATCGATATACAAACGTATATCTACGTTTGGACAGTTAAAGGGTTAATATTTAAAATTCCAATAAAAAAGCTGTAAATGGTAATGATAATATAAATGTAAACTATGGAGGCAATGAGCCTGAGAATGAACAAGATACATTAGATACTCTCCAAACAAATACACTCTTATTCACACACACTTCTTCTACCTTAGCATTGTTTTTCATGGGTAATACAAACTACTTTAAATGAATATTTACCTAACTGAATATATACTGAATATATAACTGAATAGATACTGAAATATGAAACATCAAAGTAAACTTTGATGTTTCAAAGTAAACTTTGATGTTTCATATTTCAGTATCTATTTTTAATTTCTTCAATAATTAACAGTTCACTTTTGTAAGTCATACCTTGAGAAGTTAAGAAATTCTGCACAATAATAGTTATTCTATTTGATTTATTCATCCACAATAAATATGGTGAAAAACCCATCCTGAAATCTCTTGAGCAACATTTACTGTACATATTCACTTGCTTTCTAGATATCATAGTTATAAATTTATATGAGCATTCTGTAAAATTCAAAAGCACTAACAATGTACTATTTCCACAGGTGTTGTTTGAGTATAACTATGTGTTTTACCTGGGTGCAGATGCACTCGCTGGAATAATTCCATACGCTAATGCACGGGGAGCAAATATTGTCTTCCTTAACAACACAGTGGAAAAAGCAGTGAACAGATCTCTTGTGATCAGTAGAAATTATCCAAGTTATGAGCGTAAAATACTTGAAAACAGATTTAACATTCTGTGTGAGTGCAATATCCATGATACTTTCAAACAGCTGCTGGGCATTTCTGAGAAGTGTGACTACAATGACCAATTAACACAACAAGCAGTGATTGAAAAATCTCGCTGTCAAAGACATTCAGGTTTACCATTGTATAAAAATGTTAGAGTTTATTACAATGAGGAATGTACATCAACATCACTTCCTTTAATCATATCAGTAACAAGTGTCATTGTAGTTATAATCATAACAATTATTGTGTGTATAGTGTGTATTTGTCGTGCTGAAAAAGCAAAGGAAGAAGCAAATTACTTGGGTAAATGCTGTTATTCTCAAAGCTTTTCAACTCTTCACTCAAATGCAGGTCCACTCTCTCCATTACATGGTCATCATTGTTTCTCCTTTGAAAACAGTAATAGTCTTCAACCCTGGGTGGTAGCAGTGCCTGAAGTTAAGACATATCAAGAGACTGAGGTGGATGTGCACTATGAACATACAGAACCCATGAATGTCAATATAAGAGGCTCTTATCCTAAGCCAACTTCAATTATTGATTTCCAACGTAGGGTTCATGCACGTGCTTCATGTCCTTTTAACTAGAAATGAATATGTGTAAACTAGTAAAGTTTCCTATAAATGATTAGAACTGTATATACTACATAAACCAAGATAGTTTCCTCAATTTACTGGAAATGAAAATACAGTATGTAAACTACGTAGTTTAATTTCCTTAAAATAAATAATTAGAATTGGATGTATATAAACTAGCAAGGTTTCCTTCCGATTACAAACTAATCAAAACTATATCTTCAATCATGTCTCTATTAATTTTGGTATTCTTTAATAACTGTGTTTATTTATTGAAACAATACTCAAAATATTTGTCCACTAATTTTGGCAAAGAAATTAATATTACTACTAATATTGCAAATTTATGTGTACTCTTCTCAAAAAAAAAAAATTACCATACAATATACAGTACAGTGGTACCTCGAGTTACGAGCTTAATTAATTTCAGAATGCTGTTCGAGTGCCGATACCGAACGAATTTGTTCCCATAAGGAATAATGTAAATTAGATTAATCTGTTTCAGACCCCCAAAATTACATTTACAAAAGCACTTACAGAAATACACTTACATAATTGTTCGAGTTGGGAGCTGCTCGTAAGTCGAGGTACCACTGTATGTATGTACAGTGGTCCCTCGGTTTTCGCCGAAAATTCGTTCCAGAATGCTGCTCAAGTGCCATTACCGAACGAATTTACTTCCTTAAGAAATAATGTCACGTAGGTTAGTCTATTTCAGACCCCCAAAAATACACTTGCAACAGCACTTACGAAAATACACTTACATAAATGTTCGAGTTTGGAGATGCACGAAAACCAAGGGACCACTGTATATGTGCATGCATGAGTGCACAGGTGCACACACCATGTACGTACAGTGGTACCTCGAGTTACGATATTTTTTCGTTCGAGAATGCTGTTCAAGTGCCATTACCAAACGAATTTATCCCCATAAGGAATAATGTAAAATAGACTAGTCCTTTTACACCCCCAAAAATATACTTACAAAAGCATTTAAAAAAATAAACTTACACAAAAGGGCGATTTTGGGGACCATCGTAACTCGAGGTACCACTGTATATACAGTGGACCCCTGGAAATCGAACAGCTCCCAACTCGAACTATTATGTAAGTGTATTTTTGTAAGTGCTTTTGTAAGTGTATTTTTGGGGGTTTGAAACGGACTAATCTAATTTACATTTGTCCTTATGGGAACAAATTCGTTCGGTAACGGCACTAGAACAGCATTCTGGAACGAATTATGTTCGATTTCCAGGGGTCCACTGTACTGTAATTTTTTAATATACTGGCTGTCTTCCACTATAATTTGCTTGTACAGTATATTTGTTATGGTACTGGTTTGTACTAAATAAAAACATTAAGCAAATTACATTCTCTAGAAAACTGATGAAATATTATACACCAGGTATTTTAGTTTTTCTCTGAGCTTCAGTCAGTAACTTGGGAACTGTTATTTAATCTTTCTCTGTTACTATTAATTGTATGGCTAGTCCGATACAGTAAAAATATACAGTGGACCCCCGCCTAACGAGCACCCTGGAAATCGTACAATTATGTAAGTACAGTGGACCCCCGGCTAACGATCAAAATTCATTGCAGAAGCCTGCTCAAGTGCCATTACCAAACGAATTTACTTCCTTAAGAAATAATGTCACGTAGGTTAGTCTATTTCAGACCCCCAAAAATACACTTCCACAAGCACTTACAATATTATACTTACATAATTGTACGATTTCCCGGGTGATCATTAGCCGGGGGTCCACTGCTTGTGGAAGTGTATTTTTGGAGGTCTGAAATAGACTAACCTACGTGACATTATTTCTTAAGGAAGTAAATTCATTCGGTAATGGCACTTTAGCAGGCTTCTGGAATGAATTTTGCTCGTTAGGCGGGGGTCCACTTTACTTGGAAGTGATCTGTCCCAATTGGATGGTTGCTTCATGTGGAAATGTACATTGGTTATGAAAATAAACTTTTTGAAAATACTATATACAGTGGACCCTCGACTAACGATCTTAATTCATTCCAGGAGCTAGACCTTTACCCGAAAGAATCATTATTCGAAACCTTATTTCCCATAAGAAATAATGTAAATACAATTAATCCATTCCAGACATCCAAAAATATTCACAAAAAATACATTTTTTAAAGAATAACTATAGTTTTACATACAGAAAACACACATAAATACTACATACAATATTAAATTTAAAAATAAATATTGAAATAAACATTTAAAATAACATTTACTTACCTTTATTGAAGAGACTTGCTGGCATCTGGAAGATAGGGAGGAGGACAGGGGAAGGGGTTAGTGTTTGGAAGGGGAATCCCCACTCCCTGCCTTCCTGCTACACTCCCTGCATGCCTGCAACACTCCCTGCATGCCTGCAACACTCCCTGCATGCCTGCAACACTCCCTGCATGCCTGCTACACTCCCTGCATGCCTGCTACACTCCCTGCATGCCTGCTACACTCCCTGCATGCCTGCTACACTCCCTGCATGCCTGCTACACTCCCTGCATGCCTGCTACACTCCCTGCATGCCTGCTACACTCCCTGCATGCCTGCTACACTCCCTGCATGCCTGCTACACTCCCTGCATGCCTGCTACACTCCCTGCATGCCTGCTACACTCCCTGCATGCCTGCTACACTCCCTGCATGCCTGCTACACTCCCTGCATGCCTGCTACACTCCCTGCATGAATGCTACACTCCCTGCATGAATGCTACACTCCCTGCATGCCTGCTACACTCCCTGCATGCCTGCTACACTCCCTGCATGAATGCTACCACAGGGGTGCCACTAGGAAGCTTCTTTGGACCCATGGTGACTTATTTCACAGTGACAATCACTAAACCACCAAAAAAGACAACAAATGTATTGTGAATGTTTGAAAGAGCGCGCTGGGTATTGTTCACTCAAGTGTAAACAACGCGAGACTGCCGTCCTGGGCGGAGGCGTGCAAGCGCACGGCAGGCAGACAGGTCTGGTACGTATCGTTACCCGAGAAAAATATTTACCGTAAAAAGGAATCGTTACCCGAAAAAATCGTTAGCCGGACACACCGTTAGTCGAGGGTCCACTGTACTACAGTGGTACCTCTACTTACGAGCAGCTCCCAACTCGAACAATTATGCAAGTGTATTTTTGTAGGTGCTTTTGTAAGTGTATTTTTGGGGGTCTGAAATGGATTAATCTAATTTTCATTATTTCTTATGGGAACAAATTCCTTCCATATCGGCACTTGAATAGCCGTCTGGAACGAATTAAGCTCGTAACTCGAGGTACCACTGTATACAGCACAACCAATAAATATATAAAAGTATTGTTTTATTTAAGAACTACCACTCTGTAAGGAATTAAATTTTATATTAAACCTTTAAACTGTCACTGGAAATTACCTCATGAACCTCTCTATGGTCAGGATTTTGCTTTAGAAAAATGATTTTTCATATTGTACTGTAAGTTACACCATTCAAAAAAAACTTGTAGCTCCTCTATAGAGTTTTGAAGATTTTTGAACTGAAGACTTATTTCTATGACTGCATAGCACTGAAGTACAGTGGACCCTCGGTTTACAATAGTCTCCAAACTCGCCCTTTTATGTAAAGTTTATTTTTGTAAGTGTAATTTTTGGGGTCTAAAAGGACTAATCTAATTTACATTATTCCTTATGGGAATAAATTCGTTCAGTAATGGCACTTGAACAGCATTCTTGAACGAAAAAATGACGTAATCTGGGGTCCACTGTATTTAAAATTTCTATCTTGTAAGGTTTGAGGCGATTTGTTAATTTTTCATTATTTTTTTTTAACACATCAGTCATCTTCCACTGAGGAAATGAGACTCAAAAAAGTCACACATTCACCATCTTGCTTTCAATGACTGTCTTGCCAGAAGTGAGTAGACATCACATTTTAAATGACCCTTTAAACTACAATATCCCCACTTTTTTCCCTTCAGAGTTCAGATACTGTACTTCCCACCTCCAGGACTTGGGTTCAGCTAATGAGTTTCCTTTAATCTCTTCATGTTACCTTGCTCACATTCCAACAATACATCAAGTCACAAAAATCACTTTTCTCCAATGTGATCTAACACACTCACACAAGTCTGCTGAATACTCATACCCCTAGCATTCAAATCCTATTTAAACTCCTCCACACAACCCTTCTTGGGATGACTAAATATCTGCTTTAAAACCTATTTACTGCATTTTGTAACCTACCACCTATTCCATTCATTTGCAACATCTGCTACACAGCTCCCTTCTCTACCCTATCTTATGTCTTCTCTAAATCCATAAATGCAACAAACAGCTCCTTACTTTTATTTAAATATTGCTCACTTACATGCACCAATTTAAACATTTGGCCTACACATCCCTTACCTGTCCTAAATCATCCTTATTCCTCTGCAATCCTATGGTCTGTCACTCCTCACTAGTTCAACAGTAATTCCAACACTTTACCTGGTATACTCAAGTTTGTTTCCCTAGAATTCTTGGACACTATTGTACCCTTTTTCTTATACAAAGGAACTATGCATACTCTCTACCAATATTTATGAATCTTCCTTTCTTTCACGCAAAAACTAAACAAATACACCAGCTACTTCAATATTATATCCTCACCTGCTTTTAACATCTCTGTCTTAAACCCATCTATTCCCGTTGCTTTACCTCCTTTCATTCTAACCACTGCCTAATGTACTTTCCCTGCCCACTCATTTTTACATGTGTTGAGTAATGTGTGGACAGTTGGGTGGGCATAAGGACAGGTTGGGTGGGCATGTGGACATGTTGGATGGGCATGTGGACAGGGTGGGTAGGCAGTTAGGTTGAGTGGGAGAGTAGGCAAGTAGGCTGAGTGGGTGGGCAGGTGCATAGGCTAAATGGGAAAGCAGGTGAGTAGGCAGGTAGAGAAAAAGCAGGTTGGTCAAGTCACAATGTACCCCCTTCACAAATTATATATCATTGTACACAAAGAAACAATGCCATACACAAATAACTCTAATATAGGAGACAAACTTATGATGATGTTTCAGTCTGAGTTAGACTGTCACTGTTCCTTAAGCAATGCCATGTGAAACTCCAAATACTGTAGTATATGCCTCACTGAATCACAAAAGTAAAGAGAAAAATAGCATAAAAAATAAATGAGTCAAAAAAGCAGGCAGGGCAGAAAAATAAAAATGAATAGCAAGATACACAGTGATTACTGAATAGATTTTTATTAAATAACACCACATAAAACATTTTGAATGACTGACAAACTGATGATTACCTACAAAATATGGGAAAACAGAGATTTCTGGTATTGTAGTTCGCTTACCTAGACTGCAAGTGTATCAAAGTTCATTGCAAATGGCTGCTACAAGAATGATCTAGTCAAAGTATCTATCTAACACCTGTTAAAGAATACTCATAATGAACTCCTGTGTTTAAAGGTGGAAGAATGACTAAACTTTATTAACTGAATAAGACTTACATAAAGATAAAATACAGTGGACCCCCGGATAACGATCACCCCGGAAATCGTACAATTATGTAAGTATAATATTGTAAGTGCTTGTAGAAGTGTATTTTTGGGGGTCTGAAATAGACTAACCTATGTGACATTATTTCTTAAGGAAGTAAATTCGTTTGGTAATGGCACTTGAGCAGGCTTCTGCAGCGAATTTTGATCGTTAGCCGGGGGTCATACAGTGGACCCCCGGTTTACGTACTGCTCCAAACTCGAACAATTATGTAAGTGTATTTTTGTAAGTGCTTTTGTAAGTGTATTTTTGGGGATCTAAAAGGACTAATCTAATTTACATTATTCCTTATGGGAACAAATTCGTTTGGTAACGGCACTTGAACAGAATTCTGGAACGAATTAATTACGTAAACCAGGGTACCACTATATATATGCACAGTATACAGATACAGTGGTACCCCGACTTACGATGGTCCCCAAACACACCCTTTTATGTAAGTTTATTTTTTTAAATGCTTTTGTAAGTGTAATTTTGGGGGTCTAAAAGGACTAGTCTATTTTACATCATTTCTTATGGAGATAAATTTGTTTGGTAATGGCACTTGAACAGCATCCTGGAATGAAAAAATATCGTAAGTCGGGGTACCACTGTATTTTAGAGTACAGTGGTACCTCGAGTTACGATATTTTTTCGTTCGAGAATGCTGTTCAAGTGCCATTACCAAACGAATTTATCCCCATAAGGAATAATGTAAAATAGACTAGTCCTTTACACCCCAAAATATACTTACAAAAGCATTTAAAAATAAACTTACATAAAAGGGCGATTTTGGGGACCATCGTAACTCGAGGTACCACTGTATTATATTTATGCCTTTTGTAAACCAGATATCTAAAGGTCACTGAGTTACAGAATTAATTACCTAAAGTCTATCCCATTACACATGAAATTTATTAAACTATAACTGTATAGTACGTATAGTAGTGTGGTATAGTATACAAAAGTGCATTTGTTAATTTACTTCATTGCTTACTTCCATAAAGTAATTCTTAATCATCACTATGGGTTGACATACATAATGTTGGCATGGGAATTCCCCAAACAGCCCAAACGCACCTAAATGTGACGGCACAGGATAGAGAGATAAAGATTTCCTGTAGCTGTACCTAAGTTATATACAGTAGCATGTGTGTGTGTGTGTGTAGCTTTAATAGTGCCAGAAATCTCTCACTTTTGTATTCTTAAAACAGTGATAAAGAAAATTAAGAGGAAATGTGCTCTTATGATTCTGCTAACTGTAGTAAAAAATGCAATCTTTTATCAGTTTCTGAAAACTTGCTTCACAAATGTTAATGTTTTATTGAAAATAGTTCATCAAAGCTGAAAACTGCAAACAGAAAAAATGTCATCTACAAAAGTTCTGAAGCCTGCCGGAGTGATCATTTTAGTAATAATTACCATTATGAACGAGACAATAGGCCAAATTCCCTCAGATTCAAACAGTCAACAGTGTTCAGATACATTACCAAAATTCTGTAATTGTAATGGGGAAGAAATTACCTGTGACTGTGGATATGATGTAAGTATCGGGAAAAAAACCCAGTTATGTTTATATTGTACTTATAAATATATATGATGATATGAAATGTTATGCAAATTTTAATAATGATGCTTTATTTTCCACCATTTTGTATTAATTGCATCTTACAAATTTTAAAAATCATTATTGCAATAAAAACACTAAACTGAAAAATGGACATAACTCAGTAATATATACAGCAATCGCTGAAAATTTGCAAGGATTACTCTTCTAAGATAAGATTTGTTTGGATTTTTAACCCTGAGGGTTAAAAATTCAGGAACCATAAACACCACTAAATACTGTTCACACAGTTGAATTTATCTTAAAATTAGTAGAATAAAAGATGAAAAATGCATTGCTGTCACTTACAATTGATGGCATGGTGGTGTTGGGTTTCAAAGACTTTCTCCTTCCATCTATCTATTCCTCCCTTTCTTCCTCCATCCATTCATATTGCCTTCCCTACCCTCCTATGGTACCTCCCTCCCCCAATCCTTTTCTTCCTCATTCCTTCTTTCCATTAATCTAGCCTTCCCTGCACAATATCCCCATTTCAATACAATAGAGCCCTGACTTATGATGATTTAAGTTATCATTTTGGAATCAATCAATTTCTGACAATCGAGTGATTTGCACTTCTGACAGAGGGAACTGCTTATGATGGCAGAGACACGGATGAGTGTTTGGTGGAAGGCAGTGTTTGGTTGGTGACAAGTAAACATACTAACTAATATAGTACATAATGTGAATGTTAAATGTATTAAAAGATGTAAGGCTAACATCCTCACTTAACAGAGTTCCGTTCCTAAGACAACACTGGTAAACAAATTTGTCACTAAGTAAGGAGCATACTATAATGGTAGTGGGTTTGTGTCAATCATCTTTGATATTGTTTTAATGTCACCTTTGCACCATTTATAACATTTCTGGTATATTTTTAAATGTTTATACAGCAGTGTACTGTATACTGTAATAAGCATTATAGATAAAATCAGCTCTAATATACATACATTATTTAGATATGCATACTGGTCAGAGAGCCTGTCGTAAATCCGAGTTGTCGGTAAACGAGTATGTCGCTAAGGTAGGAGAGGCTGTATATTTGCAATTTTTGAGCTTGACATTGTCTGTCTTGAAACATTAGTTTTATTACTAGAGTTCAAAAAATTTGTTGAAGGCTGAACCTGTAACATTATGGCATCTTGATTCCACCTTTGAATGTATAATGAGTTATGTCGGTAATCATACCATTCATTATCACAGATCCCTAAAGTCCTCTGTAAAATGTCTATTTGAATATTTCATGCCTACTAAAACTTTCTACAGTTCATCTCTACATATGCAAGTACTGTACTGAATGCTTCAAATAACATAGTACAGTGGTACCTCGAGTTACGATGGTCCCCAAAATCGCCCTTTTATGTAAGTTTATTTTTTTAAATGCTTTAGTAAGTATATTTTTGGGGGTGTAAAAGGACTAGTCTATTTTACATTATTCCTTATGGGGATAAATTCGTTTGGTAATGGCACTTGAACAGCATTCTCGAACGAAAAAATATCGTAACTCGAGGTACCACTGTACTACAGTGGACCTTCGGTTTTCGTTCACCTCCAAACTCGAACAATTATGTAAATGTATTTTTGTAAGAGCTTTTGTAAGTGTATTTTTGGGGTTCTGAAACGACTAATCTAATTTACATTTGTCCTTATGGGAACAAATTTGTTCGGTAATGGCACTCAAACAGCATTCTGGGAAGAATTTTCAACGAAAACCGAGGGTCCACTGTATATGATTTACCCATGTAATAGCCACATCAGAACTATTTGTTGAATACTTTATTAAAATATTTAGTAACTGTTATCATATTTCAGACAGCAGAACTTGGGCCAGCTTTTGATGAGAAAACACACATCACTATGAAGAACTGTCAACGATTAACACTACAGCCTCAGAGTTTCAGAAAAAGTGGCTCTCTTCAGATACTTTTACAAAATATTACAGACCTACATTTTATGAAAGGCTCTTTTGAGATGGATGCATTTACAGATGCTAGAATAAATCTTACTATCATTAATGTTACTTCAAAGGAACTTCCTTCTAATACCTTCACAGTAAGAGAACACAGCACTTTCCCAATGGGTGTAATGAACTATTCTAGAGCTACCAAGCCAAAATTAATATTTCAAATTGCCAACTGTGTAATAAACAAGATTTCTACTGGAGCCTTTGGAAAGTTCATTATTCAAAAATTTTCTATTGCCAACTCAACTCTAGAACTGATTGCAAAAATGGCTGTGGATAATTATGTTACAAATAAGTTTCAAATAAGTAATACAACCATCGTAGAAATGCAAAAATATGCAATTAATATTCACAATTCATCAGTGAATGAAAGTTTATACTTTGCATATAATAAACTCAAAGGTAAGGGTCAACTGAAGTTTTTTTTCTGACATGTACAATAAGGTAATATTTAAAGTTTTGTATGCATTGTCCAATCACAGGCGAGCACGCCAAATGCTGAGGCAATGTGGTTTCACTTGCAGTCAGCATTTTCCAGACTTGCCTACCTGCTGGTTGAGTATGGTGCTCTCTCTTTGGCTTTGGCTTTTGCCATAGATACAACACTGATTTTCTTGCACTGGAGTGTCTGGCACCTCTTAGTCCAAACAAAATTGGAAGGAACTAAATAAAAAATTATTTAAGTACAAAATAATATGGGAAAGTGATAAGTCAGCCCAAAACCACATCTAATCACTATCAACTAAGCTAGTTCCATATGAAATCATGTTAATTAAGTGGTTAATACACCCACACATTCAGATTTTATGTAGCTTTGTATTAATATATGAATCAGATGTGTTTGTTGTCACCCTATAGTAACACACGTCGGAGAATGTGACAACTAGCACTGTCATGTCAGTAATATGTATACACTTGTGAAGTGTATTATAAGCAATCCTAGCTGTTATATGTCTGATCCCTTTGTTATTTGTGATGTCAGAGGCCCCGCGCTTGTGGGACGCTACCCCCAAGTGCCCACCCTCAGTCTTGGAAGTACGTAGGCCTAGCAGGTGGTGCTGAGGTATCTCTCCTCACAGACTCCGTTAATACACCAATTAACATCCATCCGAGTGTTTTCCTTGTCCACCTTTATCTCCACGAACCCTGTACGATAGCACATCTGATTTGTATATTAATACAAAGTTACAAAACCTATGAGTGTTGGTGTATTAACCACTTGGGTATAGGTCGATGCTGGGACGCCTACCTTGCCTTTGAGAGAATTTTTCCTCTCCCATTTGTTGCTAGACTTGCATTGCATAGCTCCTGACGATGCACGAGTGTAAAACATCTTGAGCTAAAGATTTCCATCCTCCTGTTGCTTGTTCTGCATTATTAACCCTTTGGGGGTCGACAGGCCTTGGAAACACGTTCTCAGGGTCGAAATTTTTTTGGAAAAAATAATAATAATTTTTTCTTATGAAATGATAGAGAATCTTTTTACGATCATAACGACACCAAAAGTATGAAATTTGAATGAAAACGTACGGAATTATGCTCTCGTGAATTTATCGGTCTTGAAGATGTTTACGCATCGGCAATTTCGCCCACTTTGAGCCCTATTTTTGGCCAATTCCAATGTTCCAGTCCACTAAAATCATAACTATTTCGTTAGAACTCCATTTCTTCTATCGATTGAGTACAAGAAACCGCCTATTTACCAATTTCAACTACCCAAAATAGTGGTCAGAAAATGGCAATTTTATAACGATTGTTATTTGGCGTTTTCTTGGAGGCATGGTTGAAATGATAAGGCTTCGGAGGCTTCTTACTTTATTTGTAATAAAGGGTGAGTACACAGGCTGTGTTACTGGCCATGACCCAGGGCCATGCGCCTTGCGAGGGAGAGAGAGGAGTAGGCCTTGTTGTCTGAGTGAAGGCCGCTGCATTAGTGAGGGAGAGGCAGGGTGACGCAGACTGACTTGGGGTATGCCTACAGGCTTGCCCTCTGGCGGAAACTATGGAAACAGCATGGCGCGAAATATGAACTCAGCTGGCAGACAGCATGGCTGTCTATGCAGACAGCAAGGCTGTCTACATCACTCGGCCACGCACCCATGGTCGTCCCCAACCATGTCTGGCAGTAAAAAAACTTGGGTCTCTCTCTCGCAAGAACAGGTCACAGAACACAAAAGAAAAATACATACGTTTATACAAACATATGGACATGGAAAAAAAACTTCCTCCAGAGAGGGAAGAAAAAAACGGTGTGCTTCGTGGTCTAAGGCAGTGAGCGTCGATGCAGCACTGCACGCCTTCCTGCGTCTGGATACATACTGCAATATGGGAGACATAGCTGCGGCTGAGCTGTGATTTAACAGGGTACGGTCTCCTCTGGGAGGTGAAGCAGACATCGTAGTAGTCGCTGCAGGGGTCACTCAACCTGGGGCACAACCTGCTGGTGCCCTCGAATGAGGCGACATCAGTAGTCGCAACAGGACAGGACTGGCAAGCGACTCAGGAGGACATTCCTCGACTGGTACTGTCGCTGCTGGCGAGTGTGGAGCGAGTCGTGACAGGGACGACTCGGCAAAACATCTGGAGGTCATAACAACATACACCATACTGCAGTGAGTGGGCTAGCAGTCAAAGTGACATCATCTTTGTGCAGGCTGCTCACTGAAGCTGTGACACGAGGCTGATAGTCGCCTGCCGACAGGCTTAACTGTGGCTTGGCGAGTGACATCTCTCGACAGTAGAAGTTACAGCAGAGGGCAGTGTAAGCGTCCCCAGACTGGTCATCTGCAATAACTGGACTGACGGTCTAGGAGGTGAAGTGGAACAGTCTCGATGGGAGAATCGTCGTGGGTACGATTCAGCAGAGGCATCTACGAGCGGCGAACAATAAGAGCTTTCTGTACAAGGTGCTCGAACGCTCGTAACTGATGCCTGGACTGACAAATGTCAGCTGTCAAGCGCGCGGGGCGCGGGTCACACCAGGTGACAAAGTAACACACAGGTGCTACATAGGACACACGAGAAACTGCACACATACTGCACATGTGGTACAACAGCTTACTAGCAAATGACGCTTTTCTGTATAAAAATCGTCACTAAGCAATACTCGAACATGTGAGAATACTGACAGAGGAAATAATTAATGAACACTCGACTTATGTCTTCTCTCAAACTTCTCGAAAATAATGAAAATAAAATGCTCACTGTGAAACTAGAACACTCAGTGACGTCATGTGGGTGATGTCAGGCGTGACATCACGAGTGACGTCAGGTAGACGTCGTAGGGTGACGTCAGGCAGACGTCGTAGGGTGACGTCAGGCAGACGTCGTAGGGTGACGTCAGGCAGACGTCGTAGGGTGACATCAGGCAGACGTCGTAGGGTGACGTCAGGCAGCATGGTGACGTCATGGGTTGATACGGCAGCAGACCACATGTGGCTTGGGATCTGGCTTAACCCACATGGCGTGCTGATCACGTGGCTTGGTCACACGTGGCTTCGAGTGGCCTCTACACTCGGATACACAGTTCTGGCAAGAATTCACTAG
Organism: Cherax destructor; assembly: GCA_009830355.1. Lineage (NCBI taxonomy): Eukaryota > Metazoa > Arthropoda > Malacostraca > Decapoda > Parastacidae > Cherax > Cherax destructor. The sequence continues at coordinate 79,881 of WNWK01007748.1, forward strand.
GAAATTCACAGAAAACAGCATAGAGGGAGTGAGTGGAGTGTGTGGCATACACTAGGGCGGGTGTGTATGGTGAGGCAGGGCCTCGTGCCTACTCTCACCCTACCCATACACGAGGGAGACACACTAGACGCTGAAATCACCACTAACTCACCTCTGAAGTGCTGAAATAGTTGTGCTGAGCTGAACAACAACAGCAGAACATGCTCGCAAGGCTGAGCACGTGACTGAGAAACAGCGTGGGACGCTGTGCGTAGAGAATTCAACAAATTTTGGCCTGAATCCTGCTTGTACCTGTGTCTGGATGCTGAGATTTGCAGACACGACATCAGGATAACTCGTTGAGAGACGGATGCTTCTTGTGTAGAGTGATGGAGTGAAGACAAACTTCATACCTCTTCCTTCCCTCGTGGGCAAACACATCTGCTGCGAGGCACCGCTTCCACCATTTATAACAACGTTTATTTGGAGTGTTCTTGGTAGTGGGAATGCAATGATAAGGCTTCGGAGGCTTCTTACTTTATTTGTATAAAGGTGCGAGTACACAGGCTGTGTTACTGGCCATGGCCCAGGGCCATGCGCCTTGCGAGGGAGAGAGGAGTAGGCCTTGTTGTCTGAGTGAAGGCCGCTGCGTTAGTGAGGGAGAGGCAGGGTGACGCAGACTGACTTGGAGTATGCCTACAGGCTTGCCCTCTGGCGGAAACTATGGGAACAGCATGGCGCGAAATATGAACTCAGCTGGCAGACAGCATGGCTGTCTACAATTTGGCCAATTTCACACAAATTTCAAACGATGCCAATTTCAAAATAGGGTCCAGAATAAACAAGGCAGACATTCCGGGCACTAAAATAACATCTTCTCTGTTCATTAGTCACGTCTCCAGGCCCCTTTTACATTACTTTTGCTTTCCATTTTGAATTTTTATTCTCACAAAAAATAGAAGATTTACTGTTATGTATACAACTGCATCATTGTAAAAATGGTATAAATAATATCAGCACACTTGTGCAAGAATATTAGACTCGCCAGTTGATGTGTATTGGACACATGGTGTGATTTGTTTACTCTTGAACATCGGCTAAAATCGAACATTTTCGCTACTTTGAGCTCAATTTCAAGGTACTTGTCATTGTCAAACCAATCAAAATCATCTCTATTTCTGTAATATATCTTCCATTCTATCAAATGAGACCAAGAAAACGAGAATACATCAATAAATACCATACGAAAATAGACTGCAAAATCGCTGTTTTAAAAGAAAAAAATGGTCAGTTTTTTTTTCTCATTATGCAGTGTGTGCTGCAGGATTTTTTTTATACTGCACACACTGACCACACAGACCCATTCTTTCCTATGTAAGCCTACCAGTCGTTTCCCGCTTAATTTGAGGCCGCTAGAATTTACGCGTACTAGTACGGCACCGACCCCTGCTCGTAAAACGTACTAGTACGGCACCAACCCCGAAAGGGTTAAGATCACCTGTTTGCGATTATACTGCACATGCATGTGTGCATGCACACACACACACACGCACACGCACAGGCACACACGCATGCACAGGCACACACACACACAAAGTCTCCCCCACTGAGGTAGGGTTGGTTAGGCTTTAGTTAGATTATGCTGCACAGGTTTGGTTACCATATTAGAGAATGAAAAATATGCACTGGAAAACGTACAGAGAAGGATAACAAAGTTGATCCTATGTATCAGAAATCTTTCCTATGAGGATAGGCTAAGGACCCTGAGTCTACACTCTCTAGAAAGGCATAGATTTTGGGGGAATACGATTCAGATGTATAAATGGAAAACGAATAAATAAAGGGGATGCAAATAATGTGCTAAGAATATCTAACCAAGACAGGACTCACAGCAATGGGTTCAAGCTGAAATAAATTAGATTTCGAAAGGACATAGGAAAGCATTTGTTTGATAACAGTTGTGGATGAGGGGAACAAACTCCTGAGTAGTGTCATTAAAGCTAAAACCTTGTGTACCTTTAAAAATAGGTGCAACAATTACATGAGTGGGTGTGGGTGGTGTAAGTTGGATTTGCCAAGAATGGGTCAGTAGGCCTGTTGCAGTGCTCCTTCTTTTTTAAGCAGGTGTGACTTGAACCTGCCTAGCATGGGCCAGTAGGCCTGCTGCAGTGTTTTTTCTTTCTTACGTTATTAATTCTAAGGTTTACCTTGTCTTTCATATACCCATCTGCCCAACAAGTTCACTCCCAAATACAGTGGTACCCCGGTTTACGATATTTTTTCATTCCAGAATGCTGTTCAAGTGCCATTACCAAACGAATTTATCTCCTTAAGAAATGTTGTAAAATAGACTAGTCCTTTTAGAACCCCAAAATTACACTTACAAAAGCATTTAAAAAATAAACTTACATAAAAGGGTGAGTTTGGGGACCATCGTAAACCGGGGTACCACTGTACATGAATACATTCACTTCCTCCATACTCTTCTTGCAATTGATATCAATCTTTCATTTACTACTTTGACGATCTACCAATACAAACTCATAATTTAATATTATGTTCATAGTCTATAAGCCATTGATTGCTCCCCCTAATCCCAAGGCATAAGGCTCTCCTTGCACCTCAATTTGATTGAATGTAAACCTTGAACGAAAAAGAAATAAAATTGTATTGTATGTATTGTATTGTAAGTTGCCTTTATGTTGGTGAAGGAATCGTTATTCCAGGAATTAATGCTACTTTCCATTTTTTTTTCAAAATTACTTTCATTTCCCCGGTCACAGACCTCTATGGATTTAACTTCCCATGATGATGATGATGATGATGATAAATAGTAATGATAAATGAAAATACAGTGGACCCCGGTTAGCTGCTCCCAAAATCAACAATTTTTAAAGATTTTTGTAAATCTTTTTTAAGGTTTTTTTGGGGTCTGAAAGGACTAATCTAATTTACATTATTCCTTAAAGGGGAAAAAATTGTTGTCGGCACTTTAACAGCATTCTGGAACGAAATAATGACGTAATCCGGGGGCCACTGTACAGTACTTTTAGAAAAAGCATTTAATGTTCAATAATTTATATTTTCCTTCAGGTGCTGTTCCACTTTTCCCAGTGGGGAAAATCAAAGGAGATGTCTATATAGAAACAATACTTTTCCCAAAATGGAACACTACCCCGGGAAACCCTTGGTCCAAGGAATGTTACTCTAGACAATGTGTTCATTAATATTCCAAAACATGGGCTGTTCTTTAGGGTTTTAAAATGGGGATCAATATTGTGAATAATGATATTAAATATTCCCGGGTTATGCTTTTTAATGGATTAAACCAGAAGGTTAGTACTGTAATGCACAATTATGATTACCCTTTTAAAAAAAATTTATCAAAGATGTTTTTTGATTTCTTTTCCCTTATCTTACATTTAATCCACAAATCGTTTACTTTGCTCCCAATTTTACTACCAACTGTACAAAATGCTAATAAATATTTCCATCCACTAAACTTATATCTTTCACTTTAAATTAGCTTTTTCTGCCATTATATAATAAACTCTCTTATAAATGTGATTGAAAATGGGAATAAAATTGCATGTTTTAAAAGCTCTGATTGCATGCTATGATAATGTGGAAGCATCAAGTTACATGCAAATTCCAAGTACTGTGAGCCATGAAATTTTTCCTCTGACCCAAGTTGGCCCTAAGGTCAAGTGTGGAGCACACCCCACTGCCACCCATGCTGCCTACAGTTGATTCCCGATAGTGTTCATTAAATAATTTTAGAGTTGTCATCACCCCATCTTATCTCTAGCTTTTAAACCCATAACACCCAGGAGGAATACCATTGCTAAAGTTTCAAGAAGTATAAGAATGAAGCTCTGATGATATTAAAGTGGAAATTTTATACAGTGGACTGGATTACGTACTGCCTAACTGAACAATTATGTGGTTATTTTTGTAAGTGTATTTTGGGGTCTAAAAGGACTAATCTAATTTACATTATTCCTTAGGGGAACAAATTTGTTTGGTAACACTTGAACAGCATTCTGACGAAATAATGACGTATATTGTATATGTCCATTGAAAAAGTATTCACATGTGATTCAGATTTCCCCTACTTTTGGTCTAGATAATCTACTATTTATTCAATTAGAGACAATGAGAAGAAAATACAGTAAAAACTTGACAATGAGTAGTGCAGTGAGACATAGTGAAAAGAATGTCAGGGGCGAATTCCTAAGTATGAAACAAATATTACAGAATATGAGGAGAAAATAAGAAAGGAACCTCATTTAGTGCTCAGATAAGTTTTATATAAACCCCCATCCTATGAAAGAACAGTGTGTGAAAAGAATGAGGCTTTCGGGGTTTATTTAGTGTTGGACACTGTAGTTTGAAAGCTTTTAAATGTGCAGTCAGCTTCATAAAAGGTTTGGTGGGGGTATCAGCTGATCACATTGCCAGGGTAAGTTACCCAGCTGACTTTGCATAAATTATTTCTGAGAATGGGTAGCCCCAACCCAAAAGTGTTAATACTAACAGGACAAAGACGAACTATTTTGGAAGTTTATGCTGTAAAGAATGCACATTAACAATCAAGAAAAAATCAGCTGATTTCAACCCCCTAATGTTTTTTTCCTGTAACATGAAAAAGCATTTCAAGTGCAAGCCTATGCTAATTTATCACATACGTCTCTTTGTTTAAAATATCATGACAAAACGTGCCTCAGGATGACAAGCTCGGGGACTGGCATGCCAAGTTCTTGCCTAAATTTAACATTGCAGATGCAATTCTGAACATGTACATTGGTGACATAATGCCCTTTCCCGGGGTAATTAATTTTGCTGGTTTTCCCCAGTAAGAAGTTATGCCCAGGAAATTGTGGTTGGGAAGGACTTTGCAAATGCATAAAAAAGATGTAAATGAACCCTAAAAGAGGATGATGAACTAATTTTAAAAAAAGAAATGCTGTAGGCGATCAATTCCTCAATTAGGAAGAAGAAATATAAAAAGAGGATGAGGGAAAACCCTTAGATAATCATTTAAAACTTTAACAGTTGTAATTCCATGTTAATGGTAAAGTTGTGAATGTTTTCACTGAAAATGACCCTGAAAATCTAGCAGCACTGCTTTGAAGTGGGTCTGAAGCAGATGATGATGCCTTGACATCTGCTGTATTAAGTACTGAAGGGAAAAAAAGACCAGAAATGTATTACAGAATACTTGAGCATTCCAGTGAAACCAACACTGACAAGTCTGTATTCACATCAAATAAGAACTAAAAACCCAATAGAACCACATCAATCCATTCCTCACACATCCACGTTAACAAGCAAGAACAAGAATAAAAGGGAAGATAAACTGTTAATCTGTGCCTAGTAGAATATTCAATTTTTTATTGTCACAAATTTGGAGATCTCTGAAATGTAACCTTAGTTTTTTATAGGCTATTAATGTCACATTTCACCAATTTCAACAAGGCCCAATTTTAAAAAAAAAGTCCCCAGTGATATGCGGGGCACCCATACGCTTTTTAACATTTGCATATACACTTACCTCACATTACACCAAAATGAACCCCGATTATAATTAAATTGTACATAAAGCATTTTCAAATGATCTCATCTTTGCAGCATAGATTCTAGAATGTGAATAACATGCCACCTCACTTTATTATCCACTAGTTTCTAAACCATTATTTCCTTCATACTGAATTACCATGTGTAACATATATTATTAGCCCTTGACTTTAAAACATTTTTGGAAAAAGGCTCTTCTTTCCTGGATGGAAATTTTTTCACAACATGACCCCAAAGTCCCTTGCTTTGGGTGAAAACTTTACAGTGGATTCTGTGGTGATCAAGCACAACCTCTTCAACAGAAATGTTTTTCAATATCACAGATGATTTATCTGCAGCTTTAGGATGAAAACTCGAACAGTTGGGTTAGTACTCGTGTCATTAATGATGTCAGTACTTTGTGATGCTGTGTTTTGGAAATATCAGAGGCAAAAAAAGAATGGAATACTAAATAAGTTTTGAAATTCATTCACCACAAACACACACATGCATGCATGCATGCTCATGTGCATGTGTGTGTTTTTATTGTTTTTTTTGAAAAACAGATGAGAATCCTTTATCTGAAATGCTTGGGGTCGGGGAATGTTTCGGATTTTGGAATATTTGTATAATTGTATCTATAAATGGGACATTTATGGGGCCCGTCTAAACATGGATTGTACTATACAGATACTGTAACAAAAAAACATGATCCCGTTAAAAAAAAAGATAAATGAAGGCCCCACATTACAACATGCCCAAATCTAACTTGAGGGGGGGGGACATCACTGATAAAAACTTTGAATAGGAACATCAGAAGTGAACTTCAACAATTTTTCCCGCTTATTTAGGTCATGGTGGTTCCCATGCCAAACTCCTCGTCAGATGTCCCCACACTTACACCACTGTAAAATTTTTTTCCAAAACCTGACTTTCTGTGATATAAACAAAATGCTTCCTCTTTTTTTTTCCCCATTACCCAGGGGGCCTTCAATTTTTTCAACAGTATCTTCATACCAGGGGAGCACAAAACATATGGTAATAATGAGTAATTGCGGGACAACAAACTGAAGGGATTTTTCAAATTTTAGGGCCTTTTTCCTAAAAAAGACAGTGATTATGAGGTGAGGAAAAAGGTGTTGAATGATGAAAAGTTTTTTTTTTGGGGTTTTTTTTTTTTTTTGGGTCCCCCCTGCCTCGGTGGGAGACGGCCGACTTTTTAAAAAAAAAAAAATGGGACTTTTAAATTTTTGAAGCTTTTTTTGACTGGCCCCTAACACATGGAGGATTGGGTTTCCCATGTCTTGTGTTAATGCCCCCATTTATTTTCATATCAACAAAAATTTTTTTTAGGATTTTGGGGTTTTCCCCGGGATAACGGATTCTGTACTGTACTTATATATGGATAGGATTTAAAGAAGATAGCACAAGTGCTAAGCTAAATCTGTAGCTATGATAAAAGCATGAAAGGATATGAATAAAAACTGAGACTAAAAAGCTAAAAAAACCAATTTTTTTTAAAATTGGGGAAATGTGTTTTCTCACCTAATTGTGGTTGGGGTCGAGACTCAGCCCTGGCCTCGCCTCTTCGCTGTCTGCTAGGGGGTCTCTGCCTCCCTGCTCCATGATTTTTTAACCCCCTTTTTAAAAACCTTTTTATGGTTCCTGCCTCCCTTTTCTTTCAAAAACCCCCTTCCCCCACCTGTGGCTGAAAATGCTTCCTAACATCCCCGCTCATCTATTTTTAAACTTTTGTGTCCCCTTTTGTTTCTTTTTCCTCTCAAAATTCTTCCCCCTTCTACCTTGTTGTTCCCCCCAAGTATTTGATGTCGTTATCATGTCTCCTCTGACCCTTCTATCCTCCAGTGTTGTTAGTCCTTTTCCCCCAAAACCTTTTTGGACACCCCCTTTTTTGGGAAAATTTCCTTCCCCAAAACCTTTTTCCCTTTTAATTTTTTCTTTACGTGTTTAAAACCAGGTGTGGGTTCCAGACTGGTGCTGCATATTCTAGTAGGGCCCCTAGGTGAACGGTGTACAGTGTTTTAAACCCCCAGTGTGTGTGTGTGTGTGTGTGTGTGTGTGTGTGTTTAGAGATATATATATATATATATATATATAAAACATTATCAAAGGACCTCACAAACCGGATCCCAGCAAAAAGGGAACCACCCCAACTATGCAGATCTGAGGGAAAACCAAAAGCCCCCGGGGATGGTACCCCCCCTTCAACCCGGGGACAGAGGGAAAAGCAGGGGGTGTGGGACTACACATGTGCATCCCCCTTGGCTGATACCTACCCCCAGTACACCGGGGGGGGAAGGAGGGGGCCCCCTCCCCCCCTTGGGGGGAGTCCCAGAAAGTGGAAAAATTTTTGGGTTTGCTTTCTTTTTTTTTTCCCCCATAGGCTCAGAGACCCTTGGCTCATGGGGAAAGAGTGCATCTAAGTTCCTCGGAGCTGGGAAAAAACCCAAAAGGGTTGGGGTCCCGGGCGTGGGTTTTTTTTCCCCCCCCACTCAGCGCTGCTGTTCAGGGGGGTTTAAGGGGTGTATTCTGGGCCGGCCCCCGCCCCAGGGGCCCGGATGAGATTTTCGTTTTAATCAGTGACAAAGATGTAACAATATGTACTAGACATGATCTCACCCCCTTTTCTTTATATGCCATTTTTTATATCAACAATGTATCCCAAATTTTTGTCCATATTATGAAAAAAATTTTCCTATTGGAAAAAAAAAAAATTTAAAAAATGGGGTGGTGGAAAAGGGGGGAATTTTCCCAAAAGGCATCGGGGAAAAAACCAAAAAAATTTTCCTTGGGGGCCTTTTACCCCCCTTTTTCCGAGGCTATGGGCCCCAAAATTTTTCCCCAGGTGGCCCCCCCCATATATATATATATATATATATATATATATATATATATATACAGTGGTACCCCGGTTTCGATTTTTTTTCTTCCCCGAATGCTGTTAAAAGCCATTACCAAAGAATTTATCTCCTTAAGAAATGTTGTAAAATAGACTAGCCCCCTTTTTGACCCCCAAAATTACACTTAAAAAAGCATTTAAAAAAATAAACTTACAAAAAAAGGGGGGGAGTTTGGGGACCTTTAAAAACCCCGGGGACCACTGTATATATATATATATATATATATATATATATATATATATATATATATATATATAAAAAGGGTGTATAAAAGAAAAAAAGGTAGCTTAAGGGTTTTTTTAAAAAAAGAAGTGTTAGTAAAAAGGGCAGAGTATATGGAGAGTAAAAAAAGGGGGAAGGGAGGGTGAGAGGTGAAAAAAAAGAGCGGATGAAAAAAGGGGGGAGGTTTAAAAAAATTTTGCTAAAAAAAAAAAATTTTTTGGGGGAGATAAACAATTAAAAAAGCCTAGGAACGAATGGTTTTTTAGTTAAAAAAAAAGTAGGGGGGGTTGGGGGGGTGGGGAGCTGGAGGTATTTTGGGAGATGGGGAATATTTTGAAGAAATTTTTTAAAGTCGATGGGGAAAAAGGGGGGGGTAATTTAAAACTGGCCAGGGGGTACAACATCGTTTAGGGGGGGGGGAAAGGGGGGATGTGAGGTGGGGGGGGGGCGTGAGGCATTACGTAGAATGAAAGGGGGAAAAAAAGCTTGGGGAAATTACGGAATCATGACAGAAATGTTAAAAGCAGGGGGATATAGTGCTGGGTTTGGTATTTTTGTTTAATTTTAAAGTATGAAAAAGGGGGAAAATTTTGGGGCAGCAACATGTATAGTTCCTTTATATAAAGGGGGAAAGGGGGAAAAAAAGTGTAAAAATTATAGGGGGGAAAAGTTTATTTTGTTTTTCCAGGTTGGTTTTTTGGCAAAGGGGTTTTTTTGGAAAAAAAATTTGAGGAAGACAAAAGTAGGATTGCCCCATGAGCAAGGGAGGCTTTTTTAATGGGTAGGGGGGGTGTAGATCAAGGGTTTTAGTGAAGCATATATGTGAAAAAATATTTAGATAAAGGTAGAGAAGTTTTATTGCATTTATGGATTTAGAAAAGGCATATGATAGAGTGGGGAGGGGAGCAATGTGGCAAATGTTGCAAGGGGGTATGGAAAGGTAGTGTTATAAGGCTGTAAAAAAATTTTTATGAGGATATGAGGCTCAGGTTAGGGTGGGGGAGAGGGAGATTACCCCCGGAAAAATAGGTTTTTGACAGGGTTTTTGTAATGTCACCATGGTTTTTTTAAATATTTATAGATGGGGTTTTTAAAAGAAGAAAAAAGCTAGGGTGTTGGGGAAGGGGTGGATTAAATTATGGAGAATTAAATGCAAAATGGGTTGACACAGTTACTTTTTTGATGATACTGTGCTTAGGGGGAAAACTAAAGAAAAGTTGCAAAGGTTAGGGGCCCCTTTTGGGGGGGTTTAAAGGAAAAAAATTAAAAAGTGAACATAGAAAAAGGGGAAAGGGGGGTGAGGGTATCAAACGATTTAAATAAAAGAAAAAAATTTGGTATCACATTGGAGAGGGGATTTGGGAAAAGTAAATGTTTTTTGATATTTGGGGGGGTTTATTTTCAGCAGATGGGTTTATGAAGGATGAGGTTAACCATAGGGTTGAAAAGGAAAAAAAAGGGATGGTGCATTGAGGTATCTGTGGGGCAAAAACGTTATCCCCCGGAGGCAAAGAAGGGAACGAAAGTTTTTGGGACCAACCTCTTTATGGGTGTGAAGCATGGGTTGCAAAAAACTGCAGCGAGGGGGGGGGCTGGAGGCAGTGGAGGTTTTCCCCCTCTAAGGGGAAAGTGTGGTGTAAATATTATGCAAGGGGAAAAATTGGGGAAGTGGAAATTTTGGGGAAGGGTTTTGGGTTACTAAAAAATTTGTCAGAGGGCTGAAAAAGGGGTTTTTTAGGGGGGTTTTGGGCATTTTTAGAAAGGATCAAAGTAGGTTAATTGGGAGCGTATAAATCTGTAGGGAAAAGGAAGGGGGGTAGGGGGTCCTGAAAAGGTTGGGGGGGAAAGGGGAAAAAGGGGTTTTTTGGGGAGGGGGTTGGGGTTCCAGCAAGCATTTTGAGGGTTTTTTGATAGGAGTGAATGGAGACCCCCCCGGTTTTTGGGGGATGACATCTGTTGGGAGTGAAAAAGGGTAACATTTGTGTGAAGGGATTTGGGAAAAAACCGTTAATTGATTTAGTTGGGGTTGAGTCCCAAAAAAGGGGAAATACAATGCCCGCACTTTTTTAAAAGGAAAAGGGCTGGGGGTAGTGACAGCTGGGAGGGACTTTTTCAGCCAGATGGGGCCTCCCCAAAAAAAAGTGATTATGTTGAGTGTGGTGAAAGGGGGTTTAAGATGATGAAAGTTTTTTTTGGGGATTTTCTTTTTTTTTGGGGCACCCTGCCCCTGGGAGACGGCCCCAATTTTTTTAAAAAAAAAAAAAAAAAAAAAAATATATATATATATATATATATATATATAGAGAGAGAGAGAGAAAAAAAAAGAGAGAGAATATAGAGAGAGAATATATAAAAAAAATATATATAAAAGAGAGATAGAGAAAAAAGGGGAAAATATATATATATAGAGAAGAATATATATAT